>CAMAOC010000236.1:0-87368 GCA_945859555.1 Megachile ligniseca
ATAGAATAAGGATAATAATAATAGTTATAGCGATAATATTAATAATCATAAGGATAATAATAATAGTTACAAGGATAAGGACAAGAGGAATAGGGATAATAATAATAGTAATAAGAATAATAATAACAGTGATAGCGATAATAACAATAGTAACAAGGATAATAATAGTAGTTATAAGGATAAAGGCAAGTGTAATGCGGATAGTAACAATAGAATAAGGATAATAATAATAGTTATAAGGATAAAGCCAAGAGGAATAGGGATAATAATAATAGTAATAAGTATAAGAATAGTAGTTATAGCGATAATAATAATAATAATTAGGATAATAATAATTGTTATAAGGATAAAGATAAGAGGAATAGGGATAATAATAATAGTAATAAGTATAAGAATAGTAGTTATAGCGATAATAATAATAATAATAAGGATAATAATAATAGTTATAAGGATAAAGACAAGAGGAATAGGGATAATAATAATAGTAATAAGAATAATAATAACAGTTATTGCGATAATAATAATAGTAATAAGGATAAAAAATAGTTATAAGGATAAAGGCAAGAGTAATGCGGATAGTAACAATAGAATAAGGATAATAATAATAGTTATAAGGATAAAGGCAAGAGTAATACAGATAGTAACAATAGAATAAGGATAATAATAACAGTTATAGCGATAAAAATAATAATAATAAGGATAATAATAATAGTTACAAGGATAAATACAAGAGGAATAGGGATAATAATAATAGTAATAAGGATAAAAAAATAGTTATAAGGATAAAGGCAAGAGTAATGCGGATAGTAACAATAGAATAAGGATAAGAATAATATTTATAGCGATAATATTGATAATCATAAGGATAATAATAATAGTTACAAGGATAAGGACAAGAGGAATAGGGATAATAATAATAGTAATAAGAATAATAATAACAGTGATAGCGATAATAATAATAATAATAAGGATAATAATAATAGTTACAAGGATAAAGAGAAGAGTAATAGGGATAGTAATAATAGAATAAGTATAATAATAACAGTCATTGCGATAATAATAACAGTTATAGCGATAATAATAATAGTAATAAGCATAAGAATAACAGTTATAGCGATAATAATAATATTTACAAGGATAAAGACAAGAGTAATAGGGATAGTAATAATAATTACAGTCATAGCGATAATAATAATAATAGTAGTAAGGATAATAATAATAGTTATTGCGATAAAAATAATAGTAATAAGGATAATAATAATAGTTATAGTGCTAATAATAATAGTAATAAGGATAAACATAATAGTTATAGTGCTAATAATACTAGTAATAAGGATAATAATAACAGTCATAGCGATAATAATAATAGTAGTAAGGATAATAATAATAGTTATAGCGATAATAATAATAGTAATAAGCATAATAATAATAGTTATAAGGATAGAGACAAGAGTAATAGGGATAGTAATAGTTGAATAAGGATAATAATAACAGTCATAGCGATAATAATAGTAATAAGGATAATAACAGTAGTTATAGAGATAATAATAATAGTAATAAGGATAATAATAATAGTTAGAAGGATAAAGACAAGAGTAATAGGGATAGAAATAATAGAATAAGTATAATAACAACAGTCATAGCGATAATAATAATAGTAATAAGGATAATAATAATAGTTATAAGGATAATAATAATAGTTATAAGGATAAAGAGAAGAGTAATAGGGATAGTAATAATAGAATAAGGATAATAATAACAGTCATAGCGATAATGATAATAGTAGTAATAATAATAATAATAGTTATAGCGATAATAATAATAGTAATAAGCATAATAATAATAGTTATAAGGATAGAGACAAGAGTAATACAGATAGTAACAATAGAATAAGGATAATAATAACAGTTATAGCGATAAAAATAATAACAATAAGGATAATAATAATAGTTACAAGGATAAATACAAGAGGAATAGGGATAATAATAATAGTAATAAGAATAATAATAACAGTTATAGCGATAATAATAATAGTAATAAGGATAATAATAACAGTTAGAGCGATAATAATAATAGTAACAAGGATAATAATAGTTGTTATAAGGATAATGACAAAAGGAATAGGGATAATAATAATAGTAATAAGAATAATGATAACAGTTATAGCGATAATAATAATAATAATGAGGATAATAATAATAGTTATAAGGATAAATCCAAGAGGAATAGGGATAATAATAACAGTAATAAGTATAAGAATAGTTGTTATAGCGATAATAATAATAATAATTAGGATAATAATAATAGTTATAAGTGTAAAGACAAGAGGAATAGGGATAATAATAATAGTAATAAGAATAAGAATAGTAGTTATAGCGATAATAATAATATCATACAATATCATATAATATCATAATATCATATATAATAATATAATAATAATAAGGATAATAATTATAGTTATAAGGATAAAGGCAAGAGTAATACAGAAAGTAACATTAGAATAAGGATAATAATAACAGTTATAGCGATAATAATAATAACAATAATAATTAGGATAATAATAATAGTTATAAGGATAAAGCCAAGAGGAATAGGGATAATAATAATAGTAATAAGTATAAGAATAGTAGTTATAGCGATAATAATAATAATAATTAGGATAATAATAATAGTTATAGGGATAAAGACAAGAGGAATAGGGATAATAATAATAGTAATAAGAATAATAATAACAGTTATAGCGATAATAATAATAGTAATAAGGATAAAAAAATAGTTATAAGGATAAAGGCAAAAGTAATACGGATAGTAACAATAGAATAAGGATAAGAATAATAGTTATAGCGATAATATTAATAATCATAAGGATAATAATAATAGTTACAAGGATAAGGACAAGAGGAATAGGGATAATAATAATAGTAATAAGAATAACAATAACAGTGATAGCGATAATAATAATAGTAACAAGGATAATAATAGTAGTTATAAGGATAAAGGCAAGTGTAATGCGGATAGTAACAATAAAATAAGGATAATAATAATAGTTATAACGATAAAGCCAAGAGGAATAGGGATAATAATAATAGTAATAGGAGTAATAATAACAGTTATAGCGATAATAATAATAGTAATAATTATAAGAATAATAGTTATAAGGATAAAGGCAAAAGTAATACGGATAGTAACAATAGAATACGGATAAGAATAATAGTTATAGCGATAATATTAATAATCATAAGGATAATGACAAGAGGAATAGGGATAATAATAATAGTAATAAGAATAATGATAACAGTTATAGCGATAATAATAATAGTAATAAGGATAATAATAATAGTTATAAGGATAAAGACAAGAGTAATACGGATAGTAACAATAGAATAAGGATAATAATAATATTTATAAGGATAAAGCCAAGAGGAATAGGGAAATAATAATAGTAATAGGAGTAATAATAACAGTTATAGCGATAATAATAATAGTAATAATTATAAGAATAATAGTTATAAGGATAAAGGCAAAAGTAATACGGATAGTAACAATAGAATAAGGATAAGAATAATAGTTATAGCGATAATATTAATAATCATAAGGATAATGACAAGAGGAATAGGGATAATAATAATAGTAATAAGAATAATGATAACAGTTATAGCGATAATAATAATAGTAATAAGGATAAAAAAATAGTTATAAGGATAAAGGCAAGAGTAATGCGGATAGTAACAATAGAATAAGGATAATAATAATAGTTATAAGGATAAAGCCAAGAAGAATAGGGATAATAATAATAGTAATAGGAGTAATAGTAACAGTTATAGCGATAATAATAACAACATACAATATCATATAATATCATAATATCATATATAATAATATAATAATAATAAGGATAAAAAAATAGTTATAAGGATAAAGGCAAGAGTAATGCGGATAGTATCAATAGAATAAGGATAATAATAACAGTTATAGCGATAAAAATAATAATAATAAGGATAATAATAATAGTTACAAGGATAAATACAAGAGGAATAGGGATAATAATAATAGTAATAAGGATAAAAAAATAGTTATAAGGATAAAGGCAAGAGTAATGCGGATAGTAACAATAGAATGAGGATAATAATAATAGTAATAAGGATAATAATAACAGTTACAGCGATAATAATAATAGTAACAAAGATAATAATAGTGGTTATAAGGATAATGACAAGAGGAATATTGATAATAATAATAGTAATAAGAATAATGATAACAGTTATAGCGATAATAATAATAATAATAAGGATAATAATAATAGTTATAAGGATAAAGACAAGAGTAGTACGGATAGTAACAATAGAATAAGGATAATAATAATAGTTATAAGGATAAAGCCAAGAGTAATAGGGATAGTAATAGTCGAATAAGGATAATAATAACAGTCATAGCGATAATAATAATAGTAATAAGGATAATAATAATAGTAATAAGGATAATAATAATAGTAATAAGGATAATAATAATAGTTATAAGGATAATGACAAAAGGAATAGGGATAATAATAATAGTTATAAGGATAAAGGCAAGAGTAATGCGGATAGTAACAAGAGAATAAGGATAATAATAACAGTTATAGCGATAAAAATAATAATAATAAGGATAATAATAATAGTTACAAGGATAAATACAAGAGGAATAGGGATAATAATAATAGTAATAAGGATGAAAAAATAGTTATGAGGATAAAGGCAAGAGTAATGCGGATAGTAACAATAGAATGAGGATAATAATAATAGTAATAAGAATAATAATAACAGTTATTGCGATAATAATAATAGTAATAAGGATAAAAAAATAGTTATAAGGATAAAGGCAAGAGTAATACGGATAGTAACAATAGAATACGGATAATAATAACAGTTATAGCGATAATAATAATACTAATAATAAGGATAATAATAACAGTTATAAGGATAAAGCCAAGACGAATAGGGATAATAATAATAGTGATAAGTATAATAATAACAGTTATAGCGATAATAATAATAGTAATAAGGATAATAATAATAGTTATAAGTATAAAGACAAGAGTAATACGGATAGTAACAATAGAATAAGGATAATAATAATATTTATAAGGATAGAGCCAAGAGGAATAGGGATAATAATAATAGTAATAGGAGTAATAATAACAGTTATAGCGATAATAATAATAGTAATATGTCTAAGAATAATAGTTATAAGGATAAAGGCAAGAGTAATACGGATAGTAACAATAGAATAAGGATAAGAATAATATTTATAGCGATAATATTGATAATCATAAGGATAATAATAATAGTTACAAGGATAAGGACAAGAGGAATAGGGATAATAATAATAGTAATAAGAATAATAATAACAGTGATAGCGATAATAATAATAATAATAAGGATAATAATAATAGTTACAAGGATAAAGAGAAGAGTAATAGGGATAGTAATAATAGAATAAGTATAATAATAACAGTCATTGCGATAATAATAACAGTTATAGCGATAATAATAATAGTAATAAGCATAAGAATAACAGTTATAGCGATAATAATAATATTTACAAGGATAAAGACAAGAGTAATAGGGATAGTAATAATAATTACAGTCATAGCGATAATAATAATAATAGTAGTAAGGATAATAATAGTTATTGCGATAAAAATAATAGTAATAAGGATAATAATAATAGTTATAGTGCTAATAATAATAGTAATAAGGATAAACATAATAGTTATAGTGCTAATAATACTAGTAATAAGGATAATAATAACAGTCATAGCGATAATAATAATAGTAGTAAGGATAATAATAATAGTTATAGCGATAATAATAATAGTAATAAGCATAATAATAATAGTTATAAGGATAGAGACAAGAGTAATAGGGATAGTAATAGTTGAATAAGGATAATAATAACAGTCATAGCGATAATAATAGTAATAAGGATAATAACAATAGTTATAGAGATAATAATAATAGTAATAAGGATAATAATAATAGTTAGAAGGATAAAGACAAGAGTAATAGGGATAGAAATAATAGAATAAGTATAATAACAACAGTCATAGCGATAATAATAATAGTAATAAGGATAATAATAATAGTTATAAGGATAATAATAATAGTTATAAGGATAAAGAGAAGAGTAATACGGATAGTAATAATAGAATAAGGATAATAATAACAGTCATAGCGATAATGATAATAGTAGTAATAATAATAATAATAGTTATAGCGATAATAATAATAGTAATAAGCATAATAATAATAGTTATAAGGATAGAGACAAGAGTAATACAGATAGTAACAATAGAATAAGGATAATAATAACAGTTATAGCGATAAAAATAATAACAATAAGGATAATAATAATAGTTACAAGGATAAATACAAGAGGAATAGGGATAATAATAATAGTAATAAGAATAATAATAACAGTTATAACGATAATAATAATAGTAATAAGGATAATAATAACAGTTAGAGCGATAATAATAATAGTAACAAGGATAATAATAGTTGTTATAAGGATAATGACAAAAGGAATAGGGATAATAATAATAGTAATAAGAATAATGATAACAGTTATAGCGATAATAATAATAATAATGAGGATAATAATAATAGTTATAAGGATAAATCCAAGAGGAATAGGGATAATAATAACAGTAATAAGTATAAGAATAGTTGTTATAGCGATAATAATAATAATAATTAGGTTAATAATAATAGTTATAAGGATAAAGACAAGAGGAATAGGGATAATAATAATAGTAATAAGAATAAGAATAGTAGTTATAGCGATAATAATAATATCATACAATATCATATAATATCATAATATCATATATAATAATATAATAATAATAAGGATAATAATTATAGTTATAAGGATAAAGGCAAGAGTAATACAGAAAGTAACATTAGAATAAGGATAATAATAACAGTTATAGCGATAATAATAATAACAATAATAATTAGGATAATAATAATAGTTATAAGGATAAAGCCAAGAGGAATAGGGATAATAATAATAGTAATAAGTATAAGAATAGTAGTTATAGCGATAATAATAATAATAATTAGGATAATAATAATAGTTATAGGGATAAAGACAAGAGGAATAGGGATAATAATAATAGTAATAAGAATAATAATAACAGTTATAGCGATAATAATAATAGTAATAAGGATAAAAAAATAGTTATAAGGATAAAGGCAAAAGTAATACGGATAGTAACAATAGAATAAGGATAAGAATAATAGTTATAGCGATAATATTAATAATCATAAGGATAATAATAATAGTTACAAGGATAAGGACAAGAGGAATAGGGATAATAATAATAGTAATAAGAATAACAATAACAGTGATAGCGATAATAATAATAGTAACAAGGATAATAATAGTAGTTATAAGGATAAAGGCAAGTGTAATGCGGATAGTAACAATAAAATAAGGATAATAATAATAGTTATAACGATAAAGCCAAGAGGAATAGGGATAATAATAATAGTAATAGGAGTAATAATAACAGTTATAGCGATAATAATAATAGTAATAATTATAAGAATAATAGTTATAAGGATAAAGGCAAAAGTAATACGGATAGTAACAATAGAATACGGATAAGAATAATAGTTATAGCGATAATATTAATAATCATAAGGATAATGACAAGAGGAATAGGGATAATAATAATAGTAATAAGAATAATGATAACAGTTATAGCGATAATAATAATAGTAATAAGGATAATAATAATAGTTATAAGGATAAAGACAAGAGTAATACGGATAGTAACAATAGAATAAGGATAATAATAATATTTATAAGGATAATGCCAAGAGGAATAGGGATAATAATAATAGTAATAGGAGTAATAATAACAGTTATAGCGATAATAATAATAGTAATAATTATAAGAATAATAGTTATAAGGATAAAGGCAAAAGTAATACGGATAGTAACAATAGAATAAGGATAAGAATAATAGTTATAGCGATAATATTAATAATCATAAGGATAATGACAAGAGGAATAGGGATAATAATAATAGTAATAAGAATAATGATAACAGTTATAGCGATAATAATACTAGTAATAAGGATAAAAAAATAGTTATAAGGATAAAGGCAAGAGTAATGCGGATAGTAACAATAGAATAAGGATAATAATAATAGTTATAAGGATAAAGCCAAGAAGAATAGGGATAATAATAATAGTAATAGGAGTAATAGTAACAGTTATAGCGATAATAATAACAACATACAATATCATATAATATCATAATATCATATATAATAATATAATAATAATAAGGATAAAAAAATAGTTATAAGGATAAAGGCAAGAGTAATGCGGATAGTAACAATAGAATAAGGATAATAATAACAGTTATAGCGATAAAAATAATAATAATAAGGATAATAATAATAGTTACAAGGATGAATACAAGAGGAATAGGGATAACAATAATAGTAATAAGGATAAAAAAATAGTTATAAGGATAAAGGCAAGAGTAATACGGATAGTAACAATAGAATAAGGATAAGAATAATAGTTATAGCGATAATAAAAATAATAATTAGGATAATAATAATAGTTATAAGGATAAAGACAAGAGGAATAGGGATAATAATAATAGTAATATGAATAATAATAACAGTTATAGCGATAATAATAATACTAATAATAAGGATAATAATAACAGTTATAAGGATAAAGCCAAGAGGAATAGGGATAATATTAATAGTGATAAATATAATAATAACAGTTATAGCGATAATAATAATAGTAATAAGGATAATAATAATAGTTATAAGGATAAAGACAAGAGTAATACGGATAGTAACAATAGAATAAGGATAATAATAATAGTTATAAGGATAAAGCCAAGAAGAATAGGGATAATAATAATAGTAATAGGAGTAATAGTAACAGTTATAGCGATAATAATAACAACATACAATATCATATAATATCATAATATCATATATAATAATATAATAATAATAAGGATAAAAAAATAGTTATAAGGATAAAGGCAAGAGTAATGCGGATAGTAACAATAGAATAAGGATAATAATAACAGTTATAGCGATAAAAATAATAATAATAAGGATAATAATAATAGTTACAAGGATAAATACAAGAGGAATAGGGATAATAATAATAGTAATAAGGATAAAAAAATAGTTATAAGGATAAAGGCAAGAGTAATGCGGATAGTAACAATAGAATGAGGATAATAATAATAGTAATAAGAATAATAATAACAGTTATTGCGATAATAATAATAGTAATAAGGATAAAGCCAAGAGGAATAGGGATAATAATAATAGTAATAGGAGTAATAATAACAGCTATAGCGATAATAATAATAGTAATAAGGATAATAATAATAGTTATAAGGATAAAGGCGAGCGTAATACGGATAGTAACAATAGAATAAGGATAAGAATAATAGTTATAGCGATAATAAAAATAATAATTAGGATAATAATAATAGTTATAAGGATAAAGCCAAGAGGAATAGGGATAATATTAATAGTGATAAATATAATAATAACAGTTATAGCGATAATAATAATAGTAATAAGGATAATAATAATAGTTATAACGATAAAGCCAAGAGGAATAGGGATAATAATAATAGTAATAGGAGTAATAATAACAGTTATAGCGATAATAATAATAGTAATAATTATAAGAATAATAGTTATAAGGATAAAGGCAAAAGTAATACGGATAGTAACAATAGAATAAGGATAAGAATAATAGTTATAGCGATAATATTAATAATCATAAGGATAATGACAAAAGGAATAGGGATAATAATAATAGTAATAAGAATAATGATAACAGTTATAGCGATAATAATAATAGTAATAAGGATAATAATAATAGTTATAAGGATAAAGACAAGAGTAATACGGATAGTAACAATAGAATAAGGATAATAATAATATTTATAAGGATAAAGCCAAGAGGAATAGGGATAATAATAATAGTAATAGGAGTAATAATAACAGTTATAGCGATAATAATAATAGTAATAATTATAAGAATAATAGTTATAAGGATAAAGGCAAAAGTAATACGGATAGTAACAATAGAATAAGGATAAGAATAATAGTTATAGCGATAATATTAATAATCATAAGGATAATGACAAGAGGAATAGGGATAATAATAATAGTAATAAGAATAATGATAACAGTTATAGCGATAATAATAATAATCATAAGGATAATGACAAGAGGAATAGGGATAATAATAATAGAAATAAGAATAATGATAACAGTTATAGCGATAATAATAATAGTAATAAGGATAAAAAAATAGTTATAAGGATAAAGACAAGAGTAATGCGGATAGTAACAATAGAATAAGGATAATAATAATAGTTATAAGGATAAAGCCAAGAAGAATAGGGATAATAATAATAGTAATAGGAGTAATAGTAACAGTTATAGCGATTATAATAATACTAATAAGGATAATAATAATAGTTATAAGGATAAAGGCAAGAGTAATGCGGATAGTAACAATAGAATGAGGATAATAATAATAGTAATAAGAATAATAATAACAGTTATTGCGATAATAATAATAGTAATAAGCATAATAATAATAGTTATAAGGATAGAGACAAGAGTAATACAGATAGTAACAATAGAATAAGGATAATAATAACAGTTATAGCGATAAAAATAATAATAATAAGGATAATAATAATAGTTACAAGGATAAATACAAGAGGAATAGGGATAATAATAATAGTAATAAGAATAATAATAACATTTATAGCGATACTAAAAATAGTAATAAGGATAAAGGCAAGAGTAATACGGATAGTAACATTAGAATAAGGATAAGAATAATAGTTATAGCGATAATATTAATAATCATAAGGATAATAATAATTGTTATAATAATAAAGACAAGAGTAATAGGGATAGTAATAATAGAATAAGTATAATAATAACAGTCATTGCGATAATAATAATAGTAATAAGAATAATAATAACAGTTATAGCGATAATAATAATAGTAATACGGATAAAAAAATAGTTATAAGGATAAAGGCAAGAGTAATGCGGATAGTAACAATAGAATAAGGATAATAATAATAGTTATAAGGATAAAGTCAAGAGGAATAGGGATAATAATAATAGTAATAGGAGTAATAATAACAGTTATAGCGATAATAATAATAGTAATAAGCATAAGAAAAATAGTTATAGCGAAAATAATAATAGTTATAAGGATAATGACAAGAGGAATAGGGATAATAATAATAGAAATAAGAATAATGATAACAGTTATAGCGATTATAATAATACTAATAAGGATAATAATAATAGTTATAGCAATAATAATAATAATAATAATAAGGATAATAATAATAGTAATAAGGATAAAGGCAAGAGTAATACGGTTAGTAACAATAGCATAAGGATAATAATAACAGTTATAGCGATAATAATAATAATAATAATAAGGATAATAATAATAGTTATAAGGATAAAGGCAAGAGTAATACAGATAGTAACAATAGAATAAGGATAATAATAACAGTTATAGCGATAAAAATAATAATAATAAGGATAATAATAATAGTTACAAGGATAAATACAAGAGGAATAGGGATAATAATAATAGTAATAAGAATAATAATAAAAGTTATTGCGATAATAATAATAGTAATAAGGATAAAAAAATAGTTATAAGGATAAAGGCAAGAGTAATACGGATAGTAACAATAGAATACGGATAATAATAACAGTTATAGCGATAATAATAATACTAATAATAAGGATAATAATAATAGTCATAAGGATAAAGCCAAGAGGAATAGGGATAATAATAATAGTAATAGGGGTAATAATAACAGTTATAGCGATAATAATAATAGTAATAATTATAAGAATAATAGTTATAAGGATAAAGGCAAAAGTAATACGGATAGTAACAATAGAATAAGGATAAGAATAGTAGTTATAGCGATAATATTAATAATCATAAGGATAACGACAAGAGGAATAGGGATAATAATAATAGTAATAAGAATAATGATAACAGTTATAGCGATAATAATAATAGTAATAAGGATAAAGGCAAGAGTAATGCGGATAGTAACAATAGAATAAGGATAATAATAACAGTTATACGGATAAAAATAATAATAATAAGGATAATAATAATATTTATAAGGATAAAGCCAAGAGGAATAGGGATAATAATAATAGTAATAAGGATAAAAAAATAGTTATAAGGATAAAGGCAAGAGTAATGCGGATAGTAACAATAGAATGAGGATAATAATAATAGTAATAAGAATAATAATAACAGTTATTGCGATAATAATAATAGTAATAAGGATAAAAAAATAGTTATAAGGATAAAGCCAAGAGGAATAGGGATAATATTAATAGTGATAAATATAATAATAACAGTTATAGCGATAATAATAATAGTAATAAGGATAATAATAATAGTTATAAGGATAAAGACAAGAGTAATACGGATAGTAGCAATAGAATAAGGATAATAATAATATTTATAAGGATAAAGCCACGAGGAATAGGGATAATAATAATAGTAATAGGAGTAATAATAACAGTTATAGCGATAATAATAATAGTAATATGTATAAGAATAATAGTTATAAGGATAAAGGCAAAAGTAATACGGATAGTAACAATAGAATAAGGATAAGAATAATAGTTATAGCGATAATATTAATAATCATAAGGATAATGACAAGAGGAATAGGGATAATAATAATAGTAATAAGAATAATGATAACAGTTATAGCGATAATAATAATAGTAATAAGGATAAAAAAATAGTTATAAGGATAAAGGCAAGAGTAATGCGGATAGTAACAATAGAATAAGGATAATAATAATATTTATAAGGATAAAGCCAAGAGGAATAGGGATAATAATAATAGTAATAGGAGTAATAATAACAGTTATAGCGATAATAATAATAGTAATAATTATAAGAATAATAGTTATAAGGATAAAGGCAAAAGTAATACGGATAGTAACAATAGAATAAGGATAAGAATAATAGTTATAGCGATAATATTAATAATCATAAGGATAATGACAAGAGGAATAGGGATAATAATAATAGTAATAAGAATAATGATAACAGTTATAGCGATAATAATAATAATCATAAGGATAATGACAAGAGGAATAGGGATAATAATAATAGTAATAAGAATAATGATAACAGTTATAGCGATAATAATAATAGTAATAAGGATAAAAAAATAGTTATAAGGATAAAGGCAAGAGTAATGCGGATAGTAACAATAGAATAAGGATAATAATAATAGTTATAAGGATAAAGCCAAGAAGAATAGGGATAATAATAATAGTAATAGGAGTAATAGTAACAGTTATAGCGATTATAATAATACTAATAAGCATAATAATAATAGTTATAAGGATAGAGACAAGAGTAATACAGATAGTAACAATAGAATAAGGATAATAATAACAGTTATAGCGATAAAAATAATAATAATAAGGATAATAATAATAGTTACAAGGATAAATACAAGAGGAATAGGGATAATAATAATAGTAATAAGAATAATAATAACATTTATAGCGATACTAAAAATAGTAATAAGGATAAAGGCAAGAGTAATACGGATAGTAACATTAGAATAAGGATAAGAATAATAGTTATAGCGATAATATTAATAATCATAAGGATAATAATAATTGTTATAATAATAAAGACAAGAGTAATAGGGATAGTAATAATAGAATAAGTATAATAATAACAGTCATTGCGATAATAATAATAGTAATAAGAATAATAATAACAGTTATAGTGATAATAATAATAGTAATACGGATAAAAAAATAGTTATAAGGATAAAGGCAAGAGTAATGCGGATAGTAACAATAGAATAAGGAAAATAATAATAGTTATAAGGATAATGACAAGAGGAATAGGGATAATAATAATAGTAATAAGAATAATGATAACAGTTATAGCGATTATAATAATACTAATAAGGATAATAATAATAGTTATAGCGATAATAATAATAATAATAATAAGGATAATAATAATAGTAATAAGGATAAAGGCAAGAGTAATACGGTTAGTAACAATAGCATAAGGATAATAATAACAGTTATAGCGATAATAATAATAATAATAATAAGGATAATATTAATAGTTATAAGGATAAAGGCAAGAGTAATACAGATAGTAACAATAGAATAAGGATAATAATAACAGTTATAGCGATAAAAATAATAATAATAAGGATAATAATAATAGTTACAAGGATAAATACAAGAGGAATAGGGATAATAATAATAGTAATAAGAATAATAATAAAAGTTATTGCGATAATAATAATAGTAATAAGGATAAAAAAATAGTTATAAGGATAAAGGCAAGAGTAATACGGATAGTAACAATAGAATACGGATAATAATAACAGTTATAGCGATAATAATAATACTAATAATAAGGATAATAATAATAGTCATAAGGATAAAGCCAAGAGGAATAGGGATAATAATAATAGTAATAGGGGTAATAATAACAGTTATAGCGATAATAAAAATAGTAATAATTATAAGAATAATAGTTATAAGGATAAAGGCAAAAGTAATACGGATAGTAACAATAGAATAAGGATAAGAATAGTAGTTATAGCGATAATATTAATAATCATAAGGATAACGACAAGAGGAATAGGGACAATAATAATAGTAATAAGAATAATGATAACAGTTATAGCGATAATAATAATAGTAATAAGGATAAAGGCAAGAGTAATGCGGATAGTAACAATAGAATAAGGATAATAATAACAGTTATACGGATAAAAATAATAATAATAAGGATAATAATAATAGTTACAAGGATGAATACATGAGGAATAGGGATAATAATAATAGTAATAAGGATAAAAAAATAGTTATAAGGATAAAGGCAAGAGTAATGCGGATAGTAACAATAGAATGAGGATAATAATAATAGTAATAAGAATAATAATAACAGTTATTGCGATAATAATAATAGTAATAAGCATAAAAAAATAGTTATAAGGATAAAGCCAAGAGGAATAGGGATAATATTAATAGTGATAAATATAATAATAACAGTTATAGCGATAATAATAATAGTAATAAGGATAATAATAATAGTTATAAGGATAAAGACAAGAGTAATACGGATAGTAGCAATAGAATAAGGATAATAATAATATTTATAAGGATAAAGCCACGAGGAATAGGGATAATAATAATAGTAATAGGAGTAATAATAACAGTTATAGCGATAATAATAATAGTAATATGTATAAGAATAATAGTTATAAGGATAAAGGCAAAAGTAATACGGATAGTAACAATAGAATAAGGATAAGAATAATAGTTATAGCGATAATATTAATAATCATAAGGATAATAATAATAGTTACAAGGATAAGGACAAGAGGAATAGGGATAATAATAAGAGTAATAAGAATAATGATAACAGTTATAGCGATAATAATAATAGTAATATGGATAAAAAAATAGTTATAAGGATAAAGGCAAGAGTAATGCGGATAGTAACAATAGAATAAGGATTATAATAATAGTTATAGGGATAAAGCCAAGAGGAATAGGGATAATAATAATAGTAATAGGAGTAATAGTAACAGTTATAGCGATTATAATAATACTAATAAGGATAATAATAATCGTTATAAGGATAAAGGCAAGAGTAATACGGTTAGTAACAATAGCATAAGGATAATAATAACAGTTATAGCGATAATAATAATAATAATAATAGGGATAATAATAATAGTAATAAGGATAAAAAAATAGTTATAAGGATAAAGGCAAGAGTAATGCGGATAGTAACAATAGAATAAGGATAATAATAATAGTTATAAGGATAAAGTCAAGAGGAATAGGAATAATAATAATAGTAAGAGGAGTAATAATAACAGTTATAGCGATAATAATAATAGTAATAAGCATAAGAATAATAGTTATAGCGAAAATAATAATAGTTATAAGGATAATGACAAGAGGAATAGGGATAATAATAATAGTAATAAGAATAATGATAACAGTTATAGCGATTATAATAATACTAATAAGGATAATAATAATAGTTATAGCGATAATAATAATAATAATAATAAGGATAATAATAATAGTAATAAGGATAAAGGCAAGAGTAATACGGATAGTAACATTAGAATAAGGATAATAATAACAGTTATAGCGATAATAATAATAACATACAATATCATATAATATCATAACATCATATATAATAATATAATAATAATAAGGATAACAATAATAGTTATAAGGATAAAGGCAAGAGTAATACAAGTAGTAACAATAGAATAAGGATAATAATAACAGTTATAGCCATAAAAATAACAATAATAAGCATAATAATAATAGTTACAAGGATAAATACAAGAGGAATAGGGATAATAATAATAGTAATAAGAATAATAATAACAGTTATAGCGATAATAATAATAGTAATAAGGATAATAATAACAGTTAGAGCGATAATAATAATAGTAACAAGGATAATAATAGTTGTTATAAGGATAATGACAAAAGGAATAGGGATAATAATAATAGTAATAAGAATAATGACAACAGTTATAGCGATAATGATAATAATAATGAGGATAATAATAATAGTTATAAGGATAAATCCAAGAGGAATAGGGATAATAATAACAGTAATAAGTATAAGAATAGTTGTTATAGCGATAATAATAATAATAATTAGGATAATAATAATAGTTATAAGGATAAAGACAAGAGGAATAGGGATAATAATAATAGTAATAAGTATAAGAATAGTTGTTATAGCGATAATAATAATAATAATTAGGATAATAATAATAGTTATAAGGATAAAGACAAGAGGAATAGGGATAATAATAATAGTAATAAGAATAAGAATAGTAGTTATAGCGATAATAATAATATCATACAATATCATATAATATCATAATATCATATATAATAATATAATAATAATAAGGATAATAATTATAGTTATAAGGATAAAGGCAAGAGTAATACAGAAAGTAACATTAGAATAAGGATAATAATAACAGTTATAGCGATAATAATAATAACAATAATAATAAGGATAATAATAATAGTTATAAGGATAAAGCCAAGAGGAATAGGGATAATAATAATAGTAATAAGTATAAGAATAGTAGTTATAGCGATAATAATAATAATAATTAGGATAATAATAATAGTTATAGGGATAAAGACAAGAGGAATAGGGATAATAATAATAGTAATAAGAATAATAATAACAGTTATAGCGATAATAATAATAGTAATAAGGATAAAAAAATAGTTATAAGGATAAAGGCAAAAGTAATACGGATAGTAACAATAGAATAAGGATAAGAATAATAGTTATAGCGATAATATTAATAATCATAAGGATAATAATAATAGTTACAAGGATAAGGACAAGAGGAATAGGGATAATAATAATAGTAATAAGAATAATAATAACAGTGATAGCGATAATAATAATAGTAACAAGGATAATAATAGTAGTTATAAGGATAAAGGCAAGTGTAATGCGGATAGTAACAATAAAATAAGGATAATAATAATAGTTATAACGATAAAGCCAAGAGGAATAGGGATAATAATAATAGTAATAGGAGTAATAATAACAGTTATAGCGATAATAATAATAGTAATAATTATAAGAATAATAGTTATAAGGATAAAGGCAAAAGTAATACGGATAGTAACAATAGAATAAGGATAAGAATAATAGTTATAGCGATAATATTAATAATCATAAGGATAATGACAAGAGGAATAGGGATAATAATAATAGTAATAAGAATAATGATAACAGTTATAGCGATAATAATAATAGTAATAAGGATAATAATAATAGTTATAAGGATAAAGACAAGAGTAATACGGATAGTAACAATAGAATAAGGATAATAATAATAGTAATAGGAGTAATAATAACAGTTATAGCGATAATAATAATAGTAATAATTATAAGAATAATAGTTATAAGGATAAAGGCAAAAGTAATACGGATAGTAACAATAGAATAAGGATAAGAATAATAGTTATAGCGATAATATTAATAATCATAAGGATAATGACAAGAGGAATAGGGATAATAATAATAGTAATAAGAATAATGATAACAGTTATAGCGATTATAATAATACTAATAAGGATAATAATAATAGTTATAGCGATAATAATAATAATAATAATAAGGATAATAATAATAGTAATAAGGATAAAGGCAAGAGTAATACGGATAGTAACATTAGAATAAGGATAATAATAACAGTTATAGCGATAATAATAATAACATACAATATCATATAATATCATAACATCATATATAATAATATAATAATAATAAGGATAATAATAATAGTTATAAGGATAAAGGCAAGAGTAATACAAGTAGTAACAATAGAATAAGGATAATAATAACAGTTATAGCCATAAAAATAACAATAATAAGCATAATAATAATAGTTACAAGGATAAATACAAGAGGAATAGGGATAATAATAATAGTAATAAGAATAATAATAACAGTTATAGCGATAATAATAATAGTAATAAGGATAATAATAACAGTTAGAGCGATAATAATAATAGTAACAAGGATAATAATAGTTGTTATAAGGATAATGACAAAAGGAATAGGGATAATAATAATAGTAATAAGAATAATGATAACAGTTATAGCGATAATGATAATAATAATGAGGATAATAATAATAGTTATAAGGATAAATCCAAGAGGAATAGGGATAATAATAACAGTAATAAGTATAAGAATAGTTGTTATAGCGATAATAATAATAATAATTAGGATAATAATAATAGTTATAAGGATAAAGACAAGAGGAATAGGGATAATAATAATAGTAATAAGTATAAGAATAGTTGTTATAGCGATAATAATAATAATAATTAGGATAATAATAATAGTTATAAGGATAAAGACAAGAGGAATAGGGATAATAATAATAGTAATAAGAATAAGAATAGTAGTTATAGCGATAATAATAGTATCATACAATATCATATAATATCATAATATCATATATAATAATATAATAATAATAAGGATAATAATTATAGTTATAAGGATAAAGGCAAGAGTAATACAGAAAGTAACATTAGAATAAGGATAATAATAACAGTTATAGCGATAATAATAATAACAATAATAATAAGGATAATAATAATAGTTATAAGGATAAAGCCAAGAGGAATAGGGATAATAATAATAGTAATAAGTATAAGAATAGTAGTTATAAGGATAAAGGCAAAAGTAATACGGATAGTAACAATAGAATAAGGATAAGAATAATAGTTATAGCGATAATATTAATAATCATAAGGATAATGACAAGAGGAATAGGGATAATAATAATAGTAATAAGAATAATGATAACAGTTATAGCGATAATAATAATAGTAATAAGGATAATAATAATAGTTATAAGGATAAAGACAAGAGTAATACGGATAGTAACAATAGAATAAGGATAATAATAATAGTAATAGGAGTAATAATAACAGTTATAGCGATAATAATAATAGTAATAATTATAAGAATAATAGTTATAAGGATAAAGGCAAAAGTAATACGGATAGTAACAATAGAATAAGGATAAGAATAATAGTTATAGCGATAATATTAATAATCATAAGGATAATGACAAGAGGAATAGGGATAATAATAATAGTAATAAGAATAATGATAACAGTTATAGCGATAATAATAATAATCATAAGGATAATGACAAGAGGAATAGGGATAATAATAATAGTAATAAGAATAATGATAACAGTTATAGCGATAATAATAATAGTAATAAGGATAAAAAAATAGTTATAAGGATAAAGGCAAGAGTAATGCGGATAGTAACAATAGAATAAGGATAATAATAATAGTTATAAGGATAAAGCCAAGAAGAATAGGGATAATAATAATAGTAATAGGAGTAATAGTAACAGTTATAGCGATAATAATAACAACATACAATATCATATAATATCATTATATCATATATAATAATATAATAATAATAAGGATAAAAAAATAGTTATAAGGATAAAGCCAAGAGGAATAGGGATAATAATAATAGTAATAAGTATAAGAATAGTAGTTATAGCGATAATAATAATAATAATTAGGATAATAATAATAGTTATAGGGATAAAGACAAGAGGAATAGGAAAATAATAATAGTAATAAGAATAATAATAACAGTTATAGCGATAATAATAATAGTAATAAGGATAAAAAAATAGTTATAAGGATAAAGGCAAAAGAAATACGGATAGTAACAATAGAATAAGGATAAGAATAATAGTTATAGCGATAATATTAATAATCATAAGGATAATAATAATAGTTACAAGGATAAGGACAAGAGGAATAGGGATAATAATAATAGTAATAAGAATAATAATAACAGTGATAGCGATAATAATAATAGTAACAAGGATAATAATAGTAGTTATAAGGATAAAGGCAAGTGTAATGCGGATAGTAACAATAAAATAAGGATAATAATAATAGTTATAACGATAAAGCCAAGAGGAATAGGGATAATAATAATAGTAATAGGAGTAATAATAACAGTTATAGCGATAATAATAATAGTAATAATTATAAGAATAATAGTTATAAGGATAAAGGCAAAAGTAATACGGATAGTAACAATAGAATAAGGATAAGAATAATAGTTATAGCGATAATATTAATAATCATAAGGATAATGACAAGAGGAATAGGGATAATAATAATAGTTATAAGGATAAAGACAAGAGTAATACGGATAGTAACAATAGAATAAGGATAATAATAATAGTAATAGGAGTAATAATAACAGTTATAGCGATAATAATAATAGTAATAATTATAAGAATAATAGTTATAAGGATAAAGGCAAAAGTAATACGGATAGTAACAATAGAATAAGGATAAGAATAATAGTTATAGCGATAATATTAATAATCATAAGGATAATGACAAGAGGAATAGGGATAATAATAATAGTAATAAGAATAATGATAACAGTTATAGCGATAATAATAATAATCATAAGGATAATGACAAGAGGAATAGGGATAATAATAATAGTAATAAGAATAATGATAACAGTTATAGCGATAATAATAATAGTAATAAGGATAAAAAAATAGTTATAAGGATAAAGGCAAGAGTAATACGGATAGTAACATTAGAATAAGGATAATAATAACAGTTATAGCGATAATAATAATAACATATAATATCATAACATCATATATAATAATATAATAATAATAAGGATAATAATAATAGTTATAAGGATAAAGGCAAGAGTAATACAAGTAGTAACAATAGAATAAGGATAATAATAACAGTTATAGCCATAAAAATAACAATAATAAGCATAATAATAATAGTTACAAGGATAAATACAAGAGGAATAGGGATAATAATAATAGTAATAAGAATAATAATAACAGTTATAGCGATAATAATAATAGTAATAAGGATAATAATAACAGTTAGAGCGATAATAATAATAGTAACAAGGATAATAATAGTTGTTATAAGGATAATGACAAAAGGAATAGGGATAATAATAATAGTAATAAGAATAATGATAACAGTTATAGCGATAATGATAATAATAATGGGGATAATAATAATAGTTATAAGGATAAATCCAAGAGGAATAGGGATAATAATAACAGTAATAAGTATAAGAATAGTTGTTATAGCGATAATAATAATAATAATTAGGATAATAATAATAGTTATAAGGATAAAGACAAGAGGAATAGGGATAATAATAATAGTAATAAGTATAAGAATAGTTGTTATAGCGATAATAATAATAATAATTAGGATAATAATAATAGTTATAAGGATAAAGACAAGAGGAATAGGGATAATAATAATAGTAATAAGAATAAGAATAGTAGTTATAGCGATAATAATAATATCATACAATATCATATAATATCATAATATCATATATAATAATATAATAATAATAAGGATAATAATTATAGTTATAAGGATAAAGGCAAGAGTAATACAGAAAGTAACATTAGAATAAGGATAATAATAACAGTTATAGCGATAATAATAATAACAATAATAATAAGGATAATAATAATAGTTATAAGGATAAAGCCAAGAGGAATAGGGATAATAATAATAGTAATAAGTATAAGAATAGTAGTTATAGCGATAATAATAATAATAATTAGGATAATAATAATAGTTATAGGGTTAAAGACAAGAGGAATAGGGATAATAATAATAGTAATAAGAATAATAATAACAGTTATAGCGATAATAATAATAGTAATAAGGATAAAAAAATAGTTATAAGGATAAAGGCAAAAGTAATACGGATAGTAACAATAGAATAAGGATAAGAATAATAGTTATAGCGATAATATTAATAATCATAAGGATAATAATAATAGTTACAAGGATAAGGACAAGAGGAATAGGGATAATAATAATAGTAATAAGAATAATAATAACAGTGATAGCGATAATAATAATAGTAACAAGGATAATAATAGTAGTTATAAGGATAAAGGCAAGTGTAATGCGGATAGTAACAATAAAATAAAGATAATAATAATAGTTATAACGATAAAGCCAAGAGGAATAGGGATAATAATAATAGTAATAGGAGTAATAATAACAGTTATAGCGATAATAATAATAGTAATAATTATAAGAATAATAGTTATAAGGATAAAGGCAAAAGTAATACGGATAGTAACAATAGAATAAGGATAAGAATAATAGTTATAGCGATAATATTAATAATCATAAGGATAATGACAAGAGGAATAGGGATAATAATAATAGTAATAAGAATAATGATAACAGTTATAGCGATAATAATAATAGTAATAAGGATAATAATAATAGTTATAAGGATAAAGACAAGAGTAATACGGATAGTAACAATAGAATAAGGATAATAATAATAGTAATAGGAGTAATAATAACAGTTATAGCGATAATAATAATAGTAATAATTATAAGAATAATAGTTATAAGGATAAAGGCAAAAGTAATACGGATAGTAACAATAGAATAAGGATAAGAATAATAGTTATAGCGATAATATTAATAATCATAAGGATAATGACAAGAGGAATAGGGATAATAATAATAGTAATAAGAATAATGATAACAGTTATAGCGATAATAATAATAATCATAAGGATAATGACAAGAGGAATAGGGATAATAATAATAGTAATAAGAATAATGATAACAGTTATAGCGATAATAATAATAGTAATAAGGATAAAAAAATAGTTATAAGGATAAAGGCAAGAGTAATGCGGATAGTAACAATAGAATAAGGATAATAATAATAGTTATAAGGATAAAGCCAAGAAGAATAGGGATAATAATAATAGTAATAGGAGTAATAGTAACAGTTATAGCGATAATAATAACAACATACAATATCATATAATATCATTATATCATATATAATAATATAATAATAATAAGGATAAAAAAATAGTTATAAGGATAAAGCCAAGAGGAATAGGGATAATAATAATAGTAATAAGTATAAGAATAGTAGTTATAGCGATAATAATAATAATAATTAGGATAATAATAATAGTTATAGGGATAAAGACAAGAGGAATAGGAAAATAATAATAGTAATAAGAATAATAATAACAGTTATAGCGATAATAATAATAGTAATAAGGATAAAAAAATAGTTATAAGGATAAAGGCAAAAGAAATACGGATAGTAACAATAGAATAAGGATAAGAATAATAGTTATAGCGATAATATTAATAATCATAAGGATAATAATAATAGTTACAAGGATAAGGACAAGAGGAATAGGGATAATAATAATAGTAATAAGAATAATAATAACAGTGATAGCGATAATAATAATAGTAACAAGGATAATAATAGTAGTTATAAGGATAAAGGCAAGTGTAATGCGGATAGTAACAATAAAATAAGGATAATAATAATAGTTATAACGATAAAGCCAAGAGGAATAGGGATAATAATAATAGTAATAGGAGTAATAATAACAGTTATAGCGATAATAATAATAGTAATAATTATAAGAATAATAGTTATAAGGATAAAGGCAAAAGTAATACGGATAGTAACAATAGAATAAGGATAAGAATAATAGTTATAGCGATAATATTAATAATCATAAGGATAATGACAAGAGGAATAGGGATAATAATAATAGTAATAAGAATAATGATAACAGTTATAGCGATAATAATAATAGTAATAAGGATAATAATAATAGTTATAAGGATAAAGACAAGAGTAATACGGATAGTAACAATAGAATAAGGATAATAATAATAGTAATAGGAGTAATAATAACAGTTATAGCGATAATAATAATAGTAATAATTATAAGAATAATAGTTATAAGGATAAAGGCAAAAGTAATACGGATAGTAACAATAGAATAAGGATAAGAATAATAGTTATAGCGATAATATTAATAATCATAAGGATAATGACAAGAGGAATAGGGATAATAATAATAGTAATAAGAATAATGATAACAGTTATAGCGATAATAATAATAATCATAAGGATAATGACAAGAGGAATAGGGATAATAATAATAGTAATAAGAATAATGATAACAGTTATAGCGATAATAATAATAGTAATAAGGATAAAAAAATAGTTATAAGGATAAAGGCAAGAGTAATGCGGATAGTAACAATAGAATAAGGATAATAATAATAGTTATAAGGATAAAGCCAAGAAGAATAGGGATAATAATAATAGTAATAGGAGTAATAGTAACAGTTATAGCGATAATAATAACAACATACAATATCATATAATATCATTATATCATATATAATAATATAATAATAATAAGGATAAAAAAATAGTTATAAGGATAAAGCCAAGAGGAATAGGGATAATAATAATAGTAATAAGTATAAGAATAGTAGTTATAGCGATAATAATAATAATAATTAGGATAATAATAATAGTTATAGGGATAAAGACAAGAGGAATAGGAAAATAATAATAGTAATAAGAATAATAATAACAGTTATAGCGATAATAATAATAGTAATAAGGATAAAAAAATAGTTATAAGGATAAAGGCAAAAGAAATACGGATAGTAACAATAGAATAAGGATAAGAATAATAGTTATAGCGATAATATTAATAATCATAAGGATAATAATAATAGTTACAAGGATAAGGACAAGAGGAATAGGGATAATAATAATAGTAATAAGAATAATAATAACAGTGATAGCGATAATAATAATAGTAACAAGGATAATAATAGTAGTTATAAGGATAAAGGCAAGTGTAATGCGGATAGTAACAATAAAATAAGGATAATAATAATAGTTATAACGATAAAGCCAAGAGGAATAGGGATAATAATAATAGTAATAGGAGTAATAATAACAGTTATAGCGATAATAATAATAGTAATAATTATAAGAATAATAGTTATAAGGACAAAGGCAAAAGTAATACGGATAGTAACAATAGAATAAGGATAAGAATAATAGTTATAGCGATAATATTAATAATCATAAGGATAATGACAAGAGGAATAGGGATAATAATAATAGTAATAAGAATAATGATAACAGTTATAGCGATAATAATAATAGTAATAAGGATAATAATAATAGTTATAAGGATAAAGCCAAGAGGAATAGGGATAATAATAATAGTAATAAGTATAAGAATAGTAGTTATAGCGATAATAATAATAATAATTAGGATAATAATAATAGTTATAGGGATAAAGACAAGAGGAATAGGGATAATAATAATAGTAATAAGAATAATAATAACAGTTATAGCGATAATAATAATAGTAATAAGGATAAAAAAATAGTTATAAGGATAAAGGCAAAAGTAATACGGATAGTAACAATAGAATAAGGATAAGAATAATAGTTATAGCGATAATATTAATAATCATAAGGATAATAATAATAGTTACAAGGATAAGGACAAGAGGAATAGGGATAATAATAATAGTAATAAGAATAATAATAACAGTGATAGCGATAATAACAATAGTAACAAGGATAATAATAGTAGTTATAAGGATAAAGGCAAGTGTAATGCGGATAGTAACAATAAAATAAGGATAATAATAATAGTTATAACGATAAAGCCAAGAGGAATAGGGATAATAATAATAGTAATAGGAGTAATAATAACAGTTATAGCGATAATAATAATAGTAATAATTATAAGAATAATAGTTATAAGGATAAAGGCAAAAGTAATACGGATAGTAACAATAGAATAAGGATAAGAATAATAGTTATAGCGATAATATTAATAATCATAAGGATAATGACAAGAGGAATAGGGATAATAATAATAGTAATAAGAATAATGATAACAGTTATAGCGATAATAATAATAGTAATAAGGATAATAATAATAGTTATAAGGATAAAGACAAGAGTAATACGGATAGTAACAATAGAATAAGGATAATAATAATATTTATAAGGATAAAGCCAAGAGGAATAGGGATAATAATAATAGTAATAGGAGTAATAATAACAGTTATAGCGATAATAATAATAGTAATAATTATAAGAATAATAGTTATAAGGATAAAGGCAAAAGTAATACGGATAGTAACAATAGAATAAGGATAAGAATAATAGTCATAGCGATAATATTAATAATCATAAGGATAATGACAAGAGGAATAGGGATAATAATAATAGTAATAAGAATAATGATAACAGTTATAGCGATAATAATAATAATCATAAGGATAATGACAAGAGGAATAGGGATAATAATAATAGTAATAAGAATAATGATAACAGTTATAGCGATAATAATAATAGTAATAAGGATAAAAAAATAGTTATAAGGATAAAGGCAAGAGTAATGCGGATAGTAACAATAGAATAAGGATAATAATAATAGTAATAGGAGTAATAGTAACAGTTATAGCGATAATAATAACAACATACAATATCATATAATATCATTATATCATATATAATAATATAATAATAATAAGGATAATAATAATAGTTATAAGGATAAAGACAAGAGGAATAGGGATAATAATAATAGTAATAAGAATAATAATAACAGTGATAGCGATAATAATTATAGTAATAAGGATAATAATAATAGTTATAAGGATAAAGATAAGGGCAATAGCGATAATAATAATAGTAATAACAATAATAATAACAGTTGTAGCGATAATAATAATAGTAAAAAGGATTAATAATAATAGTTATATGGATAAAGACAAGAGTAATACGGATAGTAACAATAGTAATAAGAATAATAATAACAGTTATAGCGATAATAATAATAGTAACAAGAATAATAATAACAGTTATAGCGATAATAATAATAATAATAAGGGTAATAATAATAGTTATAAGGAGAAAGACAAGAGGAATAGGGATAATAATAATAGTAACAAGAATAATAGTAACAGTTATAGCGATTATATTAATAATAATAAGGATAATAATAATAGTTATAAGGAGAAAGACAAGAGGAATAGGGATAATAATAATAGTAACAAGAATAATAACAACAGTTATAGTGATAATAATAATAATAATAAGGATAATAATAATAGTTATAAGGATAAAGACAAGGCCAATAGGGATAATAATAATAGTAATAAGAATAATAATAACAGTTATTCGCGATAATAATAATAGTTATAAGGATAAAGACAAGAGTAATAGGGATAGTAACAATACAATAATCATAATAATAACAGTTATAGCGATAATAATAATAGTAATAAGGATAATAATAATAGTTATAAGGATAAAGAGAAGGGCAATAGCGATAATAATAATAGTAAAAAGGATTAATAATAATAGTTATATGGATAAAGACAAGAGTAATACGGATAGTAACAATAGTAATAAGAATAATAATAACAGTTATTGCGATAATAATAATAGTAATAAGGATAAAAAAATAGTTATAAGGATAGAGGCAAGAGTTATACGGATAGTAACAATAGAATACGGATAATAATAACAGTTATAGCTATAATAATAATACTAATAATAAGGATAATAATAACAGTTATAAGGATAAAGCCAAGAGGAATAGGGATAATAATAATAGTTATAAGGATAAAGACAAGAGTAATACGGATAGTAACAATAGAATAAGGATAATAATAATATTTATAAGGATAAAGCCAAGAGGAATAGCGATAATGATAATAGTAATAGGAGTAATAATAACAGCTATAGCGATAATAATAATAGTAATAAGGATAATAATAATAGTTATAAGGATAAAGGCGAGCGTAATACGGATAGTAACAATAGAATAAAGATAAGAATAATAGTTATAGCGATAATAATAATAATAATTAGGATAATAATAATAGTTATAAGGATAAAGACAAGAGGAATATTGATAATAATAATTGTAATATGAATAATAATAACAGTTATAGCGATAATAATAATACTAATAATAAGGATAATAATAACAGTTATAAGGATAAAGCCAAGAGGAATAGGGATAATAATAATAGTTATAAGGATAAAGGCAAGAGTAATACGGATAGTAACAATAGCATAAGGATAATAATAACAGTTATAGCGATAATAATAATAATAATAATAAGGATAATAATAATACTAATAAGGATAAAGGCAAGAGTAATACGGATAGTAACATTAGAATAAGGATAATAATAACAGTTATAGCGATAATAATAACAACATACAATATCATATAATATCATAATATCATATATAATAATATAATAATAATAAGGATAATAATAATAGTTATAAGGATAAAGGCAAGAGTAATACAGATAATAACAATAGAATAAGGATAATAATAACAGTTATAGCGATAATAATAATACTAATAATAAGGATAATAATAACAGTTATAAGGATAAAGCCAAGAGGAATAGGGATAATAATAATATTTATAAGAATAAAGACAAGAGGAATAGGGATAATAATAATAGTAATAGGAGTAATAATAACAGTTATAGCGATAATAATAATAGTAATAAGGATAAAAAAATAGTTATAAGGATAAAGGCAAGAGTAATGCGGATAGTAACAATAGAATAAGGATAATAATAATAGTTATAAGGATAAATACAAGAGGAATAGGGATAATAATAATAGTAATATGGATAAAAAAATAGTTATAAGGATAAAGGCAAGAGTAATGCGGATAGTAACAATAGAATGAGGATAATAATAATAGTAATAAGAATAATAATAACAGTTATTGCGATAATAATAATAGTAATAAGGATAAAAAAATAGTTATAAGGATAAAGGCAAGAGTAATACGGATAGTAACAATAGAATAAGGATAATAATAATATTTATAAGGATAAAGCCAAGAGGAATAGATATAATAATAATAGTAATAGGAGTAATAATAACAGTTATAGCGATAATAATAATAGTAATAAGGATAATAATAATAGTTATAAGGATAAAGGCGAGCGTAATACGGATAGTAACAATAGAATAAGGATAAGAATAATAGTTATAGCAATAATAATAATAATAATTAGGATAATAATAATAGTTATAAGGATAATAATAGTAGTTATAAGGATAAAGGCAAGTGTAATGCGGATAGTAACAATAGAATAAGGATAATAATAATAGTTATAAGGATAAAGCCAAGAGGAATAGGGATAATAATAATAGTAATAGGAGTAATAATAACAGTTACAGCGATAATAATAATAGTAATAATTATAAGAATAATAGTTATAAGGATAAAGGCAAAAGTAATACGGATAGTAACAATAGCATAAGGATAATAATAACAGTTATAGCGATAATAATAATAATAATAATAAGGATAATAATAATAGTAATAAGGATAAAGGCAAGAGTAATGCGGATAGTAACAATAGAATAAGGATAATAATAATAGTAATAAGAATAATAATAACAGTTATTGCGATAATAATAATAGTAATAAGGATAAAAAAATAGTTATAAGGATAAAGGCAAGAGTAATACGGATAGTAACAATAGAATACGGATAATAATAACAGTTATAGCGATAATAATAATACTAATAATAAGGATAATAATAATTGTCATAAGGATAAAGCCAAGAGGAATAGGGATAATAATAATAGTAATAGGAGTAATAATAACAGTTATAGCGATAATAATAATAGTAATAAGGATAATAATAATAGTTATAAGGATAAAGGCGAGCGTAATACGGATAGTAACAATAGAATAAGGATAAGAATAATAGTTATAGCGATAATAATAATAATAATTAGGATAATAATAATAGTTATAAGGATAAAGACAAGAGGAATAGGGATAATAATAATAGTAATAAGAATAATAATAACAGTTATAGCGATAATAATAATAATAATAATAAGGATAATAATAATGGTTATAAGGATAAAGCCAAGAGGAATAGGGATAATAATAATAGTAATAAGCATAAGAATAGTAGTTATAGCGATAATAATAATAATAATAAGGATAGTAATAATAGTTATAAGGATAAAGACAAGAGGAATAGGGATAATAATAATAGTAATAAGTATAAGAATAGTAGTTATAGCGATACTAATAATAGTAATAAGAATAATAATAACAGTTATAGCGATAATACTAATAATAATAATAAGGATAATAATAATAGTTATAAGGATAAACCAAGAGGAATAATGATAATAATAATAATAATAATAAGGATAATAATAATAGTTATAAGGATAAACCAAGAGGAATAATGATAATAATAATAATAATAATAAGGATAATAATAATAGTTATAAGGATAAAGACAAGAGGAATAAGGATAATAATAATAGTAATAAGTATAAGAATAATAGTTATAGCGATAATAATAATAGTAATAAGGATAAGAGGAATAGTTATAGCGATAATAATAATAATAATAAGGATAATAATAATAGTTATAAGGATAAAGGCACGAGTAATGCGGATAGTAACAATAGAATAAGGATAATAATAATAGTTATAAGGATAAAGACAAGAGTAATACGGATAGTAACAATAGAATAAGGATAATAATAATATTTATAAGGATAAAGCCAAGAGGAATAGGGATAATAATAATAGTAATAGGAGTAATAATAACAGTTATAGCGATAATAATAATAGTAATATGTACAAGAATAATAGTTATAGCGATAATATTAATAATCATAAGGATAATAATAATAGTTACAAGGATAAGGACAAGAGGAATAGGGATAATAATAAGAGTAATAAGAATAATGATAACAGTTATAGCGATAATAATAATAGTAATAAGCATAAGAATAGTAGTTATAGCGATAATAATAATAATAATAAGGATAGTAATAATAGTTATAAGGATAAAGACAAGAGGAATAGGGATAATAATAATAGTAATAAGTATAAGAATAGTAGTTATAGCGATACTAATAATAGTAATAAGAATAATAATAACAGTTATAGCGATAATACTAATAATAATAATAAGGATAATAATAATAGTAATAAGTATAAGAATAATAGTTATAGCGATAATAATAATAGTAATAAGTATAAGAGGAATAGTTATAGCGATAATAATAATAATAATAAGGATAATAATAATAGTTATAAGGATAAAGGCACGAGTAATGCGGATAGTAACAATAGAATAAGGATAATAATAATAGTTATAAGGATAAAGACAAGAGTAATACGGATAGTAACAATAGAATAAGGAAAATAATAATATTTATAAGGATAAAGCCAAGAGGAATAGGGATAATAATAATAGTAATAAGGATAAAAAAATAGTTATAAGGATAAAGACAAGAGTAGTACGGATAGTAACAATAGAATAAGGATAATAATAATATTTATAAGGATAAAGCCAAGAGGAATAGGGATAATAATAATAGTAATAGGAGTAATAATAACAGTTATAGCGATAATAATAATAGTAATAAGGATAATAATAATAGTTATAAGGATAAAGACAAGAGGAATAGGGATAATAATAATAGTAATAAGTATAAGAATAATAGTTATAGCGATAATAATAATAGTAATAAGTATAAGAGGAATAGTTAAAGCGATAATAATAATAATAATAAGGATAATAATAATAGTTATAAGGATAAAGGCAAAAGTAATACGGATAGTAACAATAGAATAAGGATAAGAATAATAGTTATAGCGATAATATTAATAATCATAAGGATAATAATAATAGTTATAAGGATAAGGACAAGAGGAATAGGGATAATAATAATAGTAATAAGAATAATAATAACAGTTATAGCGATAATAATAATAATAATAATAAGGATAATAATAATAGTAATAAGTATAAGAATAATAGTTATAGCGATAATAATAATAGTAATAAGTATAAGAGGAATAGTTACAGCGATAATAATAATAAAAATAAGGATAATAATAATAGTTACAAGGATAAGGACAAGAGGAATAGGGATAATAATAATAGTAATCGGAGTAATAATAACAGTTATAGCGATAATAATAATAGTAATAATTATAAGAATAATAGTTATAAGGATAAAGGCAAAAGTAATACGGATAGTAACAATAGCATAAGGATAATAATAACAGTTATAGCGATAATAATAATAATAATAATAAGGATAATAATAATAGTAATAAGGATAAAGGCAAGAGTAATACGGATAGTAACATTAGAATAAGGATAATAATAACAGTTATAGCGATAATAATAACAACATACAATATCATATAATATCATAATATCATATATAATAATATAATAATAATAAGGATAATAATAATAGTTATAGCGATAAAAATAATAATAATAAGGATAATAATAATAGTTACAAGGATAAATACAAGAGGAATATGGATAATAATAATAGTAATAAGGATAAAAAAATAGTTATAAGGATAATGGCAAGAGTAATACGGATAGTAACAATAGAATACGGATAATAATAACAGTTATAGCGATAATAATAATACTAATAATAAGGATAATAATAATAGTCATAAGGATAAAGCCAAGAGGAATAGGGATAATAATAATAGTAATAGGAGTAATAATAACAGTTATAGCGATAATAATAATAGTAATAAGGATAATAATAATAGTTATAAGGATAAAGGCGAGCGTAAAACGGATAGTAACAATAGAATAAGGATAAGAATAATAGTTATAGCGATAATAATAATAATAATTAGGATAATAATAATAGTTATAAGGATAAAGACAAGAGGAATAGGGATAATAATAATAGTAATAAGGATAAAAAAACAATTATAAGGATAAAGACAAGAGTAATGCGGATAGTAACAATAGAATAAGGATAATAATAATAGTTATAAGGATAAAGCCAAGAGGAATAGAGATAATAATAATAGTAATAAGGATAAAAAAATAGTTATAAGGATAAAGACAAGAGTAGTACGGATAGTAACAATAGAATAAGGATAATAATAATATTTATAAGGATAAAGCCAAGAGGAATAGGGATAATAATAATAGTAATAGGAGTAATAATAACAGTTATAGCGATAATAATAATAGTAATAAGGATAATAATAATAGTTATAAGGATAAAGGCGAGCGTAATACGGATAGTAACAATAGAATAAGGATAAGAATAATAGTTATAGCGATAATAATAATAATAATTAGGATAATAATAATAGTTATAAGGATAAAGACAAGAGGAATGGGGATAATAATAATAGTAATAAGAATAATAATAACAGTTATAGCGATAATAATAATATTAATAATAAGGATAATAATAATGGTTATAAGGATAAAGCCAAGAGGAATAGGGATAATAACAATAGTAATAAGCATAAGAATAGTAGTTATTGCGATAATAATAATAATAATAAGGATAGTAATAATAGTTATAAGGATAAAGACAAGAGGAATAGGGATAATAATAATAGTAATAAGTATAAGAATAGTAGTTATAGCGATAATAATAATAGTAATAAGAATAATAATAACAGTTATAGCGATAATACTAATAATAATAATAAGGATAATAATAATAGTTATAAGGATAAAGCCAAGAGGAATAGGGATAATAATAATAATAATAATAAGGATAATAATAATAGTAATAAGTATAAGAATAGTAGTTATAGCGATAATAATAATAATAATAAGGATAATAATAATAGTTATAAGGATAAAGACAAGAGGAATAGGGATAATAATAATAGTAATAAGTATAAGAATAATAGTTATAGCGATAATAATAATAGTAATAAGTATAAGAGGAATAGTTATAGCGATAATAATAATAATAATAAGGATAATAATAATAGTTATAAGGATAAAGGCAAAAGTAATACGGATAGTAACAATAGAATAAGGATAAGAATAATAGTTATAGCGATAATATTAATAATCATAAGGATAATAATAATAGTTATAAGGATAAAGGCAAGAGTAATACGGATAGTAACAATAGAATACGGATAATAATAACAGTTATAGCGATAATAATAATACTAATAATAAGGATAATAATAATAGTCATAAGGATAAAGCCAAGAGGAATAGGGATAATAATAATAGTAATAGGAGTAATAATAACAGTTATAGCGATAATAATAATAGTAATAAGGATAATAATAATAGTTATAAGGATAAAGGCGAGCGTAATACGGATAGTAACAATAGAATAAGGATAAGAATAATAGTTATAGCGATAATAATAATAATAATAAAGATAATAATAATAGTAATAAGTATAAGAATAGTAGTTATAGCGATAATAATAATAATAATAAGGATAATAATAATAGTTATAAGGATAAAGACAAGAGGAATAGGGATAATAATAATAGTAATAAGTATAAGAATAATAGTTATAGCGATAATAATAATAATAATAAGTATAAGAGGAATAGTTATAGCGATAATAATAATAATAATAAGGATAATAATAATAGTTATAAGGATAAAGGCAAGAGTAATGCGGATAGTAACAATAGAATAAGGATAATAATAATAGTTATAAGGATAAAGACAAGAGTAATACGGATAGTAACAATAGAATAAGGATAATAATAATATTTATAAGGATAAAGCCAAGAGGAAAAGGGATAATAATAATAGTAATAGGAGTAATAATAACAGTTATAGCGATAATAATAATAGTAATATGTATAAGAATAATAGTTATAAGGATAAAGGCAAAAGTAATACGGATAGTAACAATAGAATAAGGATAAGAATAATAGTTATAGCGATAATATTAATAATCATAAGGATAATAATAATAGTTACAAGGATAAGGACAAGAGGAATAGCGATAATAATAATAGTAATAAGGATAAAAAAATAGTTATAAGGGTAAAGGCAAGAGTAATGCGGATAGTAACAATAGAATACGGATAATAATAACAGTTATAGCGATAATAATAATACTAATAATAAGGATAATAATAATAGTCATAAGGATAAAGCCAAGAGGAATAGGGATAATAATAATAGTAATAGGAGTAATAATAACAGTTATAGCGATAATAATAATAATAATACGGATAATAATAATAGTTATAAGGATAAAGACAAGAGGAATAGGGATAATAATAATAGTAATAAGTATAAGAATAATAGTTATAGCGATAATAATAATAGTAATAAGTATAAGAGGAATAGTTATAGCGATAATAATAATAATAATAAGGATAATAATAATAGTTATAAGGTTAAAGGCAAAAGTAATACGGATAGCAACAATAGCATAAGGATAATAATAACAGTTATAGCGATAATAATAATAATAATAATAAGGATAATAATAATAGTTATAAGGATAAAGGCAAGAGTAATACAGATAGTAACAATAGAATAAGGATAATAATAACAGTTATAGCGATAATATTAATAATCATAAGGATAATAATAATAGTTATAAGGATAAGGACAAGAGGAATAGGGATAATAATAATAGTAATAAGAATAATAATAACAGTTATAGCGATAATAATAATAATAATAATAAGGATAATAATAATGGTTATAAGGATAAAGCCAAGAGGAATAGGGATAATAATAATAGTGATAAGCATAAGAATAGTAGTTATAGCGATAATAATAATAATAACAGTTATAGCGATAATACTAATAATAATAATAAGGATAATAATAATAGTTATAAGGATAAAGCCAAGAGGAATAGGGATAATAATAATACTAATAATAAGGATAACAATAATAGTAATAAGTATAAGAATAATAGTTATAGCGATAATAATAATAGTAATAAGTATAAGAGGAATAGTTATAGCGATAATAATAATAAAAATAAGGATAATAATAATAGTTACAAGGATAAGGACAAGAGGAATAGGGATAATAATAATAGCAATAAGAATAATAATAACAGTGATAGCGATAATAATAATAGTAACAAGGATAATAATAGTAGTTATAAGGATAAAGGCAAGTGTAATGCGGATAGTAACAATAGAATAAGGATAATAATAACAGTTATAGCGATAAAAATAATAATAATAAGGATAATAATAATAGTTACAAGGATAAATACAAGAGGAATAGGGATAATAATAATAGTAATAAGGATAAAAAAATAGTTATAAGGATAAAGGCAAGAGTAATGCGAATAGTAACAATAGAATGAGGATAATAATGATAGTAATAAGAATAATAATAACAGTTATTGCGATAATAATAATAGTAATAAGGATAAAAAAATAGTTATAAGGATAAAGGCAAGAGTAATACGGATAGTAACAATAGAATATGGATAATAATAACAGTTATAGCGATAATAATAATACTAATAATAAGGATAATAATAATAGTCATAAGGATAAAGCCAAGAGGAATAGGGATAATAATAATAGTAATAGGAGTAATAATAACTGTTATAGCGATAATAATAATAGTAATAAGGATAATAATAATAGTTATAACGATAAAGGCGAGCGTAATACGGATAGTAACAATAGAATAAGGATAAGAATAATAGTTATAGCGATAATAATAATAATAATTAGGATAATAATAATAGTTATAAGGATAAAGACAAGAGGAATAGGGATAATAATAATAGTAATAAGAATAATAATAACAGTTATAGCGATAATAATAATAATAATAATAAGGATAATAATAATGGTTATAAGGATAAAGCCAAGAGGAATAGGGATAATAATAATAGTAATAAGCATAAGAATAGTAGTTATAGCGATAATAATAATAATAATAAGGAAAGTAATAATAGTTATAAGGATAAAGACAAGAGGAATAGGGATAATAATAATAGTAATAAGAATAATAATAACAGTTATAGCGATAATAATAATACTAATAATAAGGATAATAATAATAGTCATAAGGATAAAGCCAAGAGGAATAGGGATAATAATAATAGTAATAGGAGTAATAATAACAGTTATAGCGATAATAATAATAGTAATAAGTATAAGAATAGTAGTTATAGCGATAATAATAATAATAATAAGGATAATAATAATAGTTATAAGGATAAAGACAAGAGGAATAGGGATAATAATAATAGTAATAAGTATAAGAATAATAGTTATAGCGATAATAATAATAGTAATAAGTATAAGAGGAATAGTTATAGCGATAATAATAATAATAATAAGGATAATAATAATAGTTATAAGGTTAAAGGCAAAAGTAATACGGATAGTAACAATAGCATAAGGATAATAATAACAGTTATAGCGATAATAATAATAATAATAATAAGGATAATAATAATAGTAATAAGGATAAAGGCAAGAGTAATACGGATAGTAACATTAGAATAAGGATAATAATAACAGTTATAGCGATAATAATAACAACATACAATATCATATAATATCATAATATCATATATAATAATATAATAATAATAAGGATAATAATAATAGTTATAAGGATAAAGGCAAGAGTAATACAGATAGTAACAATAGAATAAGGATAATAATAACAGTTATAGCGATAAAAATAATAATAATAAGGATAATAATAATAGTTATAAGGATAAAGGCGAGCGTAATACGGATAGTAACAATAGAATAAGGATACGAATAATAGTTATAGCGATAATAATAATAATAATTAGGATAATAATAATAGTTATAAGGATAAAGACAAGAGGAATAGGGATAATAATAATAGTAATAAGAATAATAATAACAGTTATAGCGATAATAATAATAGTAATAAGGATAATAATAATAGTTATAAGGATAAAGGCGAGCGTAATACGGATAGTAACAATAGAATAAGGATAAGAATAATAGTTATAGCGATAATAATAATAATAATTAGGATAATAATAATAGTTATAAGGATAAAGACAAGAGGAATAGGGATAATAATAATAGTAATAAGAATAATAATAACAGTTATAGCGATAATAATAATATTAATAATAAGGATAATAATAATGGTTATAAGGATAAAGCCAAGAGGAATAGGGATAATAATAATAGTAATAAGCATAAGAATAGTAGTTATAGCGATAATAATAATAATAATAAGGATAGTAATAATAGTTATAAGGATAAAGACAAGAGGAATAGGGATAATAATAATAGTAATAAGTATAAGAATAGTAGTTATAGCGATAATAATAATAGTAATAAGAATAATAATAACAGTTATAGCGATAATACTAATAATAATAATAAGGATAATAATAATAGTTATAAGGTTAAAGGCAAAAGTAATACGGATAGTAACAATAGCATAAGGATAATAATAACAGTTATAGCGATAATAATAATAATAATAATAAGGATAATAATAATAGTTATAAGGATAAAGGCAAGAGTAATACAGATAGTAACAATAGAATAAGGATAATAATAACAGTTATAGCGATAATATTAATAATCATAAGGATAATAATAATAGTTATAAGGATAAGGACAAGAGGAATAGGGATAATAATAATAGTAATAAGAATAATAATAACAGTTATAGCGATAATAATAATAATAATAATAAGGATAATAATAATGGTTATAAGGATAAAGCCAAGAGGAATAGGGATAATAATAATAGTGATAAGCATAAGAATAGTAGTTATAACGATAATAATAATAATAACAGTTATAGCGATAATACTAATAATAATAATAAGGATAATAATAATAGTTATAAGGATAAAGCCAAGAGGAATAGGGATAATAATAATACTAATAATAAGGATAACAATAATAGTAATAAGTATAAGAATAATAGTTATAGCGATAATAATAATAGTAATAAGTATAAGAGGAATAGTTATAGCGATAATAATAATAAAAATAAGGATAATAATAATAGTTACAAGGATAAGGACAAGAGGAATAGGGATAATAATAATAGCAATAAGAATAATAATAACAGTGATAGCGATAATAATAATAGTAACAAGGATAATAATAGTAGTTATAAGGATAAAGGCAAGTGTAATGCGGATAGTAACAATAGAATAAGGATAATAATAACAGTTATAGCGATAAAAATAATAATAATAAGGATAATAATAATAGTTACAAGGATAAATACAAGAGGAATAGGGATAATAATAATAGTAATAAGAATAATAATAACAGTTATAGCGATAATAATAATATTAATAATAAGGATAATAATAATGGTTATAAGGATAAAGCCAAGAGGAATAGGGATAATAATAATAGTAATAAGCATAAGAATAGTAGTTATAGCGATAATAATAATAATAATAATAAGGATAGTAATAATAGTTATAAGGATAAAGACAAGAGGAATAGGGATAATAATAATAGTAATAAGTATAAGAATAGTAGTTATAGCGATAATAATAATAGTAATAAGAATAATAATAACAGTTATAGCGATAATACTAATAATAATAATAAGGATAATAATAATAGTTATAAGGATAAAGCCAAGAGGAATAGAGATAATAATAATAATAATAATAAGGATAATAATAATAGTAATAAGTATAAGAATAGTAGTTATAGCGATAATAATAATAATAATAAGGATAATAATAATAGTTATAAGGATAAAGACAAGAGGAATAGGGATAATAATAATAGTAATAAGTATAAGAATAATAGTTATAGCGATAATAATAATAGTAATAAGTATAAGAGGAATAGTTATAGCGATAATAATAATAATAATAAGGATAATAATAATAGTTATAAGGATAAAGGCAAAAGTAATACGGATAGTAACAATAGAATAAGGATAAGAATAATAGTTATAGCGATAATATTAATAATCATAAGGATAATAATAATAGTTATAACGATAAGGACAAGAGGAATAGGGATAATAATAATAGTAATAAGAATAATAATAACAGTTATAGCGATAATAATAATAATAATAATAAGGATAATAATAATAGTAATAAGTATAAGAATAATAGTTATAGCGATAATAATAATAGTAATAAGTATAAGAGGAATAGTTACAGCGATAATAATAATAAAAATAAGGATAATAATAATAGTTACAAGGATAAGGACAAGAGGAATAGGGATAATAATAATAGTAATCGGAGTAATAATAACAGTTATAGCGATAATAATAATAGTAATAATTATAAGAATAATAGTTATAAGGATAAAGGCAAAAGTAATACGGATAGTAACAATAGCATAAGGATAATAATAACAGTTATAGCGATAATAATAATAATAATAATAAGGATAATAATAATAGTAATAAGGATAAAGGCAAGAGTAATACGGATAGTAACATTAGAATAAGGATAATAATAACAGTTATAGCGATAATAATAACAACATACAATATCATATAATATCATAATATCATATATAATAATATAATAATAATAAGGATAATAATAATAGTTATAGCGATAAAAATAATAATAATAAGGATAATAATAATAGTTACAAGGATAAATACAAGAGGAATATGGATAATAATAATAGTAATAAGGATAAAAAAATAGTTTATAAGGATAATGGCAAGAGTAATACGGATAGTAACAATAGAATACGGATAATAATAACAGTTATAGCGATAATAATAATACTAATAATAAGGATAATAATAATAGTCATAAGGATAAAGCCAAGAGGAATAGGGATAATAATAATAGTAATAGGAGTAATAATAACAGTTATAGCGATAATAATAATAGTAATAAGGATAATAATAATAGTTATAAGGATAAAGGCGAGCGTAAAACGGATAGTAACAATAGAATAAGGATAAGAATAATAGTTATAGCGATAATAATAATAATAAATAGGATAATAATAATAGTTATAAGGATAAAGACAAGAGGAATAGGGATAATAATAATAGTAATAAAGGATAAAAAAACAATTATAAGGATAAAGACAAGAGTAATGCGGATAGTAACAATAGAATAAGGATAATAATAATAGTTATAAGGATAAAGCCAAGAGGAATAGAGATAATAATAATAGTAATAAGGATAAAAAAATAGTTATAAGGATAAAGACAAGAGTAGTACGGATAGTAACAATAGAATAAGGATAATAATAATATTTATAAGGATAAAGCCAAGAGGAATAGGGATAAATATAATAGTAATAGGAGTAATAATAACAGTTATAAGCGATAATAATAATAGTAATAAGGATAATAATAATAGTTATAAGGATAAAGGCGAGCGTAATACGGATAGTAACAATAGAATAAGGATAAGAATAATAGTTATAGCGATAATAATAATAATAATTAGGATAATAATAATAGTTATAAGGATAAAGACAAGAGGAATGGGGATAATAATAATAGTAATAAGAATAATAATAACAGTTATAGCGATAATAATAATATTAATAATAAGGATAATAATAATGGTTATAAGGATAAAGCCAAGAGGAATAGGGATAATAATAATAGTAATAAGCATAAGAATAGTAGTATATAGCGATAATAATAATAATAATAAGGATAGTAATAATAGTTATAAGGATAAAGACAAGAGGAATAGGGATAATAATAATAGTAATAAGTATAAGAATAGTAGTTATAGCGATAATAATAATAGTAATAAGAATAATAATAACAGTTATAGCGATAATACTAATAATAATAATAAGGATAATAATAATAGTTATAAGGATAAAGCCAAGAGGAATAGGGATAATAATAATAATAATAATAAGGATAATAATAATAGTAATAAGTATAAGACTAGTAGTTATAGCGATAATAATAATAATAATAAGGATAATAATAATAGTTATAAGGATAAAGACAGAGGAATAGGGATAATAATAATAGTAATAAGTATAAGAATAATAGTTATAGCGATAATAATAATAGTAATAAGTATAAGAGGAATAGTTATAGCGATAATAATAATAATAATAAGGATAATAATAATAGTTATAAGGATAAAGGCAAAAGTAATACGGATAGTAACAATAGAATAAGGATAAGAATAATAGTTATAGCGATAATATTAATAATCATAAGGATAATAATAATAGTTATAAGGATAAAGGCAAGAGTAATACGGATAGTAACAATAGAATACGGATAATAATAACAGTTATAGCGATAATAATAATACTAATAATAAGGATAATAATAATAGTCATAAGGATAAAGCCAAGAGGAATAGGGATAATAATAATAGTAATAGGAGTAATAATAACAGTTATAGCGATAATAATAATAGTAATAAGGATAATAATAATAGTTATAAGGATAAAGGCGAGCGTAATACGGATAGTAACAATAGAATAAGGATAAGAATAATAGTTATAGCGATAATAATAATAATAATAAAGATAATAATAATAGTAATAAGTATAAGAATAGTAGTTATAGCGATAATAATAATAATAATAAGGATAATAATAATAGTTATAAGGATAAAGACAAGAGGAATAGGGATAATAATAATAGTAATAAGTATAAGAATAATAGTTATAGCGATAATAATAATAATAATAAGTATAAGAGGAATAGTTATAGCGATAATAATAATAATAATAAGGATAATAATAATAGTTATAAGGATAAAGGCAAGAGTAATGCGGATAGTAACAATAGAATAAGGATAATAATAATAGTTATAAGGATAAAGACAAGAGTAATACGGATAGTAACAATAGAATAAGGATAATAATAATATTTATAAGGATAAAGCCAAGAGGAAAAGGGATAATAATAATAGTAATAGGAGTAATAATAACAGTTATAGCGATAATAATAATAGTAATATGTATAAGAATAATAGTTATAAGGATAAAGGCAAAAGTAATACGGATAGTAACAATAGAATAAGGATAAGAATAATAGTTATAGCGATAATATTAATAATCATAAGGATAATAATAATAGTTATAAGGATAAGGACAAGAGGAATAGGGATAATAATAATAGTAATAAGAATAATAATAACAGTTATAGCGATAATAATAATAATAATAATAAGGATAATAATAATGGTTATAAGGATAAAGCCAAGAGGAATAGGGATAATAATAATAGTGATAAGCATAAGAATAGTAGTTATAGCGATAATAATAATAATAACAGTTATAGCGATAATACTAATAATAATAATAAGGATAATAATAATAGTTATAAGGATAAAGCCAAGAGGAATAGGGATAATAATAATACTAATAATAAGGATAACAATAATAGTAATAAGTATAAGAATAATAGTTATAGCGATAATAATAATAGTAATAAGTATAAGAGGAATAGTTATAGCGATAATAATAATAAAAATAAGGATAATAATAATAGTTACAAGGATAAGGACAAGAGGAATAGGGATAATAATAATAGCAATAAGAATAATAATAACAGTGATAGCGATAATAATAATAGTAACAAGGATAATAATAGTAGTTATAAGGATAAAGGCAAGTGTAATGCGGATAGTAACAATAGAATAAGGATAATAATAACAGTTATAGCGATAAAAATAATAATAATAAGGATAATAATAATAGTTACAAGGATAAATACAAGAGGAATAGGGATAATAATAATAGTAATAAGGATAAAAAAATAGTTATAAGGATAAAGGCAAGAGTAATGCGAATAGTAACAATAGAATGAGGATAATAATGATAGTAATAAGAATAATAATAACAGTTATTGCGATAATAATAATAGTAATAAGGATAAAAAAATAGTTATAAGGATAAAGGCAAGAGTAATACGGATAGTAACAATAGAATATGGATAATAATAACAGTTATAGCGATAATAATAATACTAATAATAAGGATAATAATAATAGTCATAAGGATAAAGCCAAGAGGAATAGGGATAATAATAATAGTAATAGGAGTAATAATAACTGTTATAGCGATAATAATAATAGTAATAAGGATAATAATAATAGTTATAAGGATAAAGGCGAGCGTAATACGGATAGTAACAATAGAATAAGGATAAGAATAATAGTTATAGCGATAATAATAATAATAATTAGGATAATAATAATAGTTATAAGGATAAAGACAAGAGGAATAGGGATAATAATAATAGTAATAAGAATAATAATAACAGTTATAGCGATAATAATAATAATAATAATAAGGATAATAATAATGGTTATAAGGATAAAGCCAAGAGGAATAGGGATAATAATAATAGTAATAAGGATAAAAAAATAGTTATAAGGGTAAAGGCAAGAGTAATGCGGATAGTAACAATAGAATAAGAATAATAATAATAGTTATAAGGATAATGCCAAGAGGAATAGAGATAATAATAATAGTAATAGGAGTAATAGTAACAGTTATAGCGATTATAATAATACTAATACGGATAATAATAATCGTTATAAGGATAAAGGCAAGACTAATACGGATAGTAACAATAGCATAAGGATAATAATAACAGTTATAGCGATAATAATAATAATAATAATAATAAGGATAATAATAATAGTTATAAGGATAAAGGCAAGAGTAATACAGATAGTAACAATAGAATAAGGATAATAATAACAGTTATAGCGATAAAAATAATAATAATAAGGATAATAACAATAGTTACAAGGATAAATACAAGAGGAATAGGGATAATAATAATAGTAATAAGGATAAAAAAATAGTTATAAGGATAAAGGCAAGAGTAATGCGGATAGTAACAATAGAATGAGGATAATAATGATAGTAATAAGAATAATAATAACATTTATTGCGATAATAATAATAGTAATAAGGATAAAAAAATAGTTATAAGGATAAAGTCAAGAGTAATACGGATAGTAACAATAGAATACGGATAATAATAACAGTTATAGCGATAATAATAATACTAATAATAAGGATAATAATAATAGTCATAAGGATAAAGCCAAGAGGAATAGGGATAATAATAATAGTAATAGGAGTAATAATAACAGTTATAGCGATAATAATAATAGTAATAAGTATAAGAATAGTAGTTATAGCGATAATAATAATAATAATAAGGATAATAATAATAGTTATAAGGATAAAGACAAGAGGAATAGGGATAATAATAATAGTAATAAGTATAAGAATAATAGTTATAGCGATAATAATAATAGTAATAAGTATAAGAGGAATAGTTACAGCGATAATAATAATAATAATAAGGATAATAATAATAGTTATAAGGTTAAAGGCAAAAGTAATACGGATAGTAACAATAGCATAAGGATAATAATAACAGTTATAGCGATAATAATAATAATAATAATAAGGATAATAATAATAGTAATAAGGATAAAGGCAAGAGTAATACGGATAGTAACATTAGAATAAGGATAATAATAACAGTTATAGCGATAATAATAACAACATACAATATCATATAATATCATAATATCATATATAATAATATAATAATAATAAGGATAATAATAATAGTTATAAGGATAAAGGCAAGAGTAATACAGATAGTAACAATAGAATAAGGATAATAATAACAGTTATAGCGATAAAAATAATAATAATAAGGATAATAATAATAGTTATAAGGATAAAGGCGAGCGTAATACGGATAGTAACAATAGAATAAGGATAAGAATAATAGTTATAGCGATAATAATAATAATAATTAGGATAATAATAATAGTTATAAGGATAAAGACAAGAGGAATAGGGATAATAATAATAGTAATAAGAATAATAATAACAGTTATAGCGATAATAATAATAGTAATAAGGATAATAATAATAGTTATAAGGATAAAGGCGAGCGTAATACGGATAGTAACAATAGAATAAGGATAAGAATAATAGTTATAGCGATAATAATAATAATAATTAGGATAATAATAATAGTTATAAGGATAAAGACAAGAGGAATAGGGATAATAATAATAGTAATAAGAATAAAAAAATAGTTATAAGGGTAAAGGCAAGAGTAATGCGGATAGTAACAATAGAATAAGAATAATAATAATAGTTATAAGGATAATGCCAAGAGGAATAGAGATAATAATAATAGTAATAGGAGTAATAGTAACAGTTATAGCGATTATAATAATACTAATACGGATAATAATAATAGTTATAAGGTTAAAGGCAAAAGTAATACGGATAGTAACAATAGCATAAGGATAATAATAACAGTTATAGCGATAATAATAATAATAATAATAAGGATAATAATAATAGTTATAAGGATAAAGGCAAGAGTAATACAGATAGTAACAATAGAATAAGGATAATAATAACAGTTATAGCGATAATATTAATAATCATAAGGATAATAATAATAGTTATAAGGATAAGGACAAGAGGAATAGGGATAATAATAATAGTGATAAGCATAAGAATAGTAGTTATAACGATAATAATAATAATAACAGTTATAGCGATAATACTAATAATAATAATAAGGATAATAATAATAGTTATAAGGATAAAGCCAAGAGGAATAGGGATAATAATAATACTAATAATAAGGATAACAATAATAGTAATAAGTATAAGAATAATAGTTATAGCGATAATAATAATAGTAATAAGTATAAGAGGAATAGTTATAGCGATAATAATAATAAAAATAAGGATAATAATAATAGTTACAAGGATAAGGACAAGAGGAATAGGGATAATAATAATAGCAATAAGAATAATAATAACAGTGATAGCGATAATAATAATAGTAACAAGGATAATAATAGTAGTTATAAGGATAAAGGCAAGTGTAATGCGGATAGTAACAATAGAATAAGGATAATAATAACAGTTATAGCGATAAAAATAATAATAATAAGGATAATAATAATAGTTACAAGGATAAATACAAGAGGAATAGGGATAATAATAATAGTAATAAGGATAAAAAAATAGTTATAAGGATAAAGGCAAGAGTAATGCGGATAGTAACAATAGTATAAGGATAATAATAATAGTTATAAGGATAAAGCCAAGAGGAATAGAGATAATAATAATAGTAATAGGAGTAATAGTAACAGTTATAGCGATTATAACAATACTAATAAGGATAATAATAATCGTTATAAGGATAAAGGCAAGAGTAATACGGATAGTAACAATAGCATAAGGATAATAATAACAGTTATAGCGATAATAATAATAATAATAATAAGGATAATAATAATAGTTATAAGGATAAAGGCAAGAGTAATACAGATAGTAACAATAGAATAAGGACAATAATAACAGTTATAGCGATAAAAATAATAATAATAAGGATAATAACAATAGTTACAAGGATAAATACAAGAGGAATAGGGATAATAATAATAGTAATAAGGATAAAAAAATAGTTATAAGGATAAAGGCAAGAGTAATGCGGATAGTAACAATAGAATGAGGATAATAATAATAGTTATAAGGATAAAGCCAAGAGGAATAGAGATAATAATAATAGTAATAGGAGTAATAGTAACAGTTATAGCGATTATAACAATACTAATAAGGATAATAATAATCGTTATAAGGATAAAGGCAAGAGTAATACGGATAGTAACAATAGCATAAGGATAATAATAACAGTTATAGCGATAATAATAATAATAATAATAAGGATAATAATAATCGTTATAAGGATAAAGGCAAGAGTAATACGGATAGTAACAATAGCATAAGGATAATAATAACAGTTATAGCGATAATAATAATAGTAATAAGGATAATAATAATAGTTATAAGGATAAAGGCGAGCGTAATACGGATAGTAACAATAGAATAAGGATAAGAATAATAGTTATAGCGATAATAATAATAATAATAAGGATAATAATAATAGTAATAAGTATAAGAATAGTAGTTATAGCGATAATAATAATAATAATAAGGATAATAATAATAGTTATAAGGATAAAGACAAGAGGAATAGGGATAATAATAATAGTAATAAGGATAAAAAAATAGTTATAAGGGTAAAGGCAAGAGTAATGCGGATAGTAACAATAGAATAAGAATAATAATAATAGTTATAAGGATAATGCCAAGAGGAATAGAGATAATAATAATAGTAATAGGAGTAATAGTAACAGTTATAGCGATTATAATAATACTAATACGGATAATAATAATCGTTATAAGGATAAAGGGAAGACTAATACGGATAGTAACAATAGCATAAGGATAATAATAACAGTTATAGCGATAATAATAATAATAATAATAATAAGGATAATAATAATAGTTATAAGGATAAAGGCAAGAGTAATACAGATAGTAACAATAGAATAAGGATAATAATAACAGTTATAGCGATAAAAATAATAATAATAAGGATAATAACAATAGTTACAAGGATAAATACAAGAGGAATAGGGATAATAATAATAGTAATAAGGATAAAAAAATAGTTATAAGGATAAAGGCAAGAGTAATGCGGATAGTAACAATAGAATGAGGATAATAATGATAGTAATAAGAATAATAATAACATTTATTGCGATAATAATAATAGTAATAAGGATAAAAAAATAGTTATAAGGATAAAGTCAAGAGTAATACGGATAGTAACAATAGAATACGGATAATAATAACAGTTATAGCGATAATAATAATACTAATAATAAGGATAATAATAATAGTCATAAGGATAAAGCCAAGAGGAATAGGGATAATAATAATAGTAATAGGAGTAATAATAACAGTTATAGCGATAATCATAATAGTAATAAGTATAAGAATAGTAGTTATAGCGATAATAATAATAATAATAAGGATAATAATAATAGTTATAAGGATAAAGACAAGAGGAATAGGGATAATAATAATAGTAATAAGTATAAGAATAATAGTTATAGCGATAATAATAATAGTAATAAGTATAAGAGGAATAGTTATAGCGATAATAATAATAATAATAAGGATAATAATAATAGTTATAAGGTTAAAGGCAAAAGTAATACGGATAGTAACAATAGCATAAGGATAATAATAACAGTTATAGCGATAATAATAATAATAATAATAAGGATAATAATAATAGTAATAAGGATAAAGGCAAGAGTAATACGGATAGTAACATTAGAATAAGGATAATAATAACAGTTATAGCGATAATAATAACAACATACAATATCATATAATATCATAATATCATATATAATAATATAATAATAATAAGGATAATAATAATAGTTATAAGGATAAAGGCAAGAGTAATACAGATAGTAACAATAGAATAAGGATAATAATAACAGTTATAGCGATAAAAATAATAATAATAAGGATAATAATAATAGTTATAAGGATAAAGGCGAGCGTAATACGGATAGTAACAATAGAATAAGGATAAGAATAATAGTTATAGCGATAATAATAATAATAATTAGGATAATAATAATAGTTATAAGGATAAAGACAAGAGGAATAGGGATAATAATAATAGTAATAAGAATAATAATAACAGTTATAGCGATAATAATAATAGTAATAAGGATAATAATAATAGTTATAAGGATAAAGGCGAGCGTAATACGGATAGTAACAATAGAATAAGGATAAGAATAATAGTTATAGCGATAATAATAATAATAATTAGGATAATAATAATAGTTATAAGGATAAAGACAAGAGGAATAGGGATAATAATAATAGTAATAAGAATAAAAAAATAGTTATAAGGGTAAAGGCAAGAGTAATGCGGATAGTAACAATAGAATAAGAATAATAATAATAGTTATAAGGATAATGCCAAGAGGAATAGAGATAATAATAATAGTAATAGGAGTAATAGTAACAGTTATAGCGATTATAATAATACTAATACGGATAATAATAATCGTTATAAGGATAAAGGCAAGAGTAATACGGATAGTAACAATAGCATAAGGATAATAATAACAGTTATAGCGATAATAATAATAATAATAATAAGGATAATAATAATAGTTATAAGGATAAAGGCAAGAGTAATACAGATAGTAACAATAGAATAAGGATAATAATAACAGTTATAGCGATAAAAATAATAATAATAAGGATAATAACAATAGTTACAAGGATAAATACAAGAGGAATAGGGATAATAATAATAGTAATAAGGATAAAAAAATAGTTATAAGGATAAAGGCAAGAGTAATGCGGATAGTAACAATAGAATGAGGATAATAATGATAGTAATAAGAATAATAATAACATTTATTGCGATAATAATAATAGTAATAAGGATAAAAAAATAGTTATAAGGATAAAGTCAAGAGTAATACGGATAGTAACAATAGAATACGGATAATAATAACAGTTATAGCGATAATAATAATACTAATAATAAGGATAATAATAATAGTCATAAGGATAAAGCCAAGAGGAATAGGGATAATAATAATAGTAATAGGAGTAATAATAACAGTTATAGCGATAATAATAATAATAATAAGTATAAGAATAGTAGTTATAGCGATAATAATAATAATAATAAGGATAATAATAATAGTTATAAGGATAAAGACAAGAGGAATAGGGATAATAATAATAGTAATAAGTATAAGAATAATAGTTATAGCGATAATAATAATAGTAATAAGTATAAGAGGAATAGTTATAGCGATAATAATAATAATAATAAGGATAATAATAATAGTTATAAGGTTAAAGGCAAAAGTAATACGGATAGTAACAATAGCATAAGGATAATAATAACAGTTATAGCGATAATAATAATAATAATAATAAGGATAATAATAATAGTAATAAGGATAAAGGCAAGAGTAATACGGATAGTAACATTAGAATAAGGATAATAATAACAGTTATAGCGATAATAATAACAACATACAATATCATATAATATCATAATATCATATATAATAATATAATAATAATAAGGATAATAATAATAGTTATAAGGATAAAGGCAAGAGTAATACAGATAGTAACAATAGAATAAGGATAATAATAACAGTTATAGCGATAAAAATAATAATAATAAGGATAATAATAATAGTTATAAGGATAAAGGCGAGCGTAATACGGATAGTAACAATAGAATAAGGATAAGAATAATAGTTATAGCGATAATAATAATAATAATTAGGATAATAATAATAGTTATAAGGATAAAGACAAGAGGAATAGGGATAATAATAATAGTAATAAGAATAATAATAACAGTTATAGCGATAATAATAATAGTAATAAGGATAATAATAATAGTTATAAGGATAAAGGCGAGCGTAATACGGATAGTAACAATAGAATAAGGATAAGAATAATAGTTATAGCGATAATAATAATAATAATTAGGATAATAATAATAGTTATAAGGATAAAGACAAGAGGAATAGGGATAATAATAATAGTAATAAGAATAATAATAACAGTTATAGCGATAATAATAATATTAATAATAAGGATAATAATAATGGTTATAAGGATAAAGCCAAGAGGAATAGGGATAATAATAATAGTAATAAGCATAAGAATAGTAGTTATAGCGATAATAATAATAATAATAAGGATAGTAATAATAGTTATAAGGATAAAGACAAGAGGAATAGGGATAATAATAATAGTAATAAGTATAAGAATAGTAGTTATAGCGATAATAATAATAGTAATAAGAATAATAATAACAGTTATAGCGATAATACTAATAATAATAATAAGGATAATAATAATAGTAATATGTATAAGAATAGTAGTTATAGCGATAATAATAATAAAAATAAGGATAATAATAATAGTTACAAGGATAAGGACAAGAGGAATAGGGATAATAATAATAGCAATAAGAATAATAATAACAGTGATAGCGATAATAATAATAGTAACAAGGATAATAATAGTAGTTATAAGGATAAAGGCAAGTGTAATGCGGATAGTAACAATAGAATAAGGATAATAATAACAGTTATAGCGATAAAAATAATAATAATAAGGATAATAATAATAGTTACAAGGATTATTACAAGAGGAATAGGGATAATAATAATAGTAATAAGGATAAAAAAATAGATATAAGGATAAAGGCAAGAGTAATGCGGATAGTAACAATAGAATAAGGATAAGAATAATAGTTATAGCGATAATATTAATAATCATAAGGATAATAATAATAGTTACAAGGATAAGGACAAGAGGAATAGGGATAATAATAAGAGTAATAAGAATAATGATAACAGTTATAGCGATAATAATAATAGTAATAAGGATAAAAAAATAGTTATAAGGGTAAAGGCAAGAGTAATGCGGATAGTAACAATAGTATAAGGATAATAATAATAGTTATAAGGATAAAGCCAAGAGGAATAGAGATAATAATAATAGTAATAGGAGTAATATAACAGTTATAGCGATTATAACAATACTAATAAGGATAATAATAATCGTTATAAGGATAAAGGCAAGAGTAATACGGATAGTAACAATAGCATAAGGATAATAATAACAGTTATAGCGATAATAATAATAATAATAATAAGGATAATAATAATAGTTATAAGGATAAAGGCAAGAGTAATACAGATAGTAACAATAGAATAAGGACAATAATAACAGTTATAGCGATAAAAATAATAATAATAAGGATAATAACAATAGTTACAAGGATAAATACAAGAGGAATAGGGATAATAATAATAGTAATAAGGATAAAAAAATAGTTATAAGGATAAAGACAAGAGGAATAGGGATAATAATGATAGTAATAAGAATAATAATAACAGTTATAGCGATACTAATATTAGTTATAAGGATAAAGCCAAGAGGAATAGGGATAATAATAATAGTAATAAGAATAATAATAACAGTTATAGCGATAATAATAATAATAATATGGATAATAATAGTAGTTATAAGGATAAAGAAAAGAGTAATACGGATATTTACAATAGAATAAGGATAATAATAACAGTTATAGCGATAATAATAATAATAATGATAAGGATAATAATAATAGTTATAAGGATAAAGACAAGAGGAATAGGGATAATAATAATAATAATAATAAGGATAATAATAATAGTAATAAGTATAAGAATAGTAGTTATAGCGATAATAATAATAATAATAAGGATAATAATAATAGTTATAAGGATAAAGACAAGAGGAATAGGGATAATAATAATAGTAATAAGTATAAGAATAATAGTTATAGCGATAATAATAATAATAATTAGGATAATAATAATAGTTATAAGGATAAAGACAAGAGGAATAGGGATAATAATAATAGTAATAAGAATAATAATAACAGTTATAGCGATAATAATAATATTAATAATAAGGATAATAATAATGGTTATAAGGATAAAGCCAAGAGGAATAGGGATAATAATAATAGTAATAAGCATAAGAATAGTAGTTATAGCGATAATAATAATAATAATAAGGATAGTAATAATAGTTATAAGGATAAAGACAAGAGGAATAGGGATAATAATAATAGTAATAAGTATAAGAATAGTAGTTATAGCGATAATAATAATAGTAATAAGAATAATAATAACAGTTATAGCGATAATACTAATAATAATAATAAGGATAATAATAATAGTAATATGTATAAGAATAGTAGTTATAGCGATAATAATAATAATAATAAGGATAATAATAATAGTTATAAGGATAAAGACAAGAGGAATAGGGATAATAATAATAGTAATAAGTATAAGAATAATAGTTATAGCGATAATAATAATAGTAATAAGTATAAGAGGAATAGTTATAGCGATAATAATAATAATAATAAGGATAATAATAATAGTTATAAGGTTAAAGGCAAAAGTAATACGGATAGTAACAATAGCATAAGGATAATAATAACAGTTATAGCGATAATAATAATAATAATAATAAGGATAATAATAATAGTTATAAGGATAAAGGCAAGAGTAATACAGATAGTAACAATAGAATAAGGATAATAATAACAGTTATAGCGATAATATTAATAATCATAAGGATAATAATAATAGTTATAAGGATAAGGACAAGAGGAATAGGGATAATAATAATAGTAATAAGAATAATAATAACAGTTATAGCGATAATAATAATAATAATAATAAGGATAATAATAATGGTTATAAGGATAAAGCCAAGAGGAATAGGGATAATAATAATAATAATAATAAGGATAACAATAATAGTAATAAGTATAAGAATAATAGTTATAGCGATAATAATAATAGTAATAAGTATAAGAGGAATAGTTATAGCGATAATAATAATAAAAATAAGGATAATAATAATAGTTACAAGGATAAGGACAAGAGGAATAGGGATAATAATAATAGCAATAAGAATAATAATAACAGTGATAGCGATAATAATAATAGTAACAAGGATAATAATAGTAGTTATAAGGATAAAGGCAAGTGTAATGCGGATAGTAACAATAGAATAAGGATAATAATAACAGTTATAGCGATAAAAATAATAATAATAAGGATAATAATAATAGTTACAAGGATAAATACAAGAGGAATAGGGATAATAATAATAGTAATAAGGATAAAAAAATAGTTATAAGGATAAAGGCAAGAGTAATGCGGATAGTAACAATAGAATGAGGATAATAATGATAGTAATAAGAATAATAATAACAGTTATTGCGATAATAATAATAGTAATAAGGATAAAAAAATAGTTATAAGGATAAAGGCAAGAGTAATACGGATAGTAACAATAGAATACGGATAATAATAACAGTTATAGCGATAATAATAATACTAATAATAAGGATAATAATAATAGTCATAAGGATAAAGCTAAGAGGAATAGGGATAATAATAATAATAATAATATGGATAATAATAATAGTAATAAGTATAAGAATAGTAGTTATAGCGATAATAATAATAATAATAAGGATAATAATAATAGTTATAAGGATAAAGACAAGAGGAATAGGGATAATAATAATAGTTATAAGGATAAAGACAAGAGGAAAAGGGATAATAATAATAGTAATAGGAGTAATAATAACAGTTATAGCGATAATAAAAATAGTAATATGTATAAGAATAATAGTTATAAGGATAAAGGCAAAAGTAATACGGATAGTAACAATAGAATAAGGATAAGAATAATAGTTATAGCGATAATATTAATAATCATAAGGATAATAATAATAGTTACAAGGATAAGGACAAGAGGAATAGGGATAATAATAAGAGTAATAAGAATAATGATAACAGTTATAGCGATAATAATAATAGTAATAAGGATAAAAAAATAGTTATAAGGGTAAAGGCAAGAGTAATGCGGATAGTAACAATAGTATAAGGATAATAATAATAGTTATAAGGATAAAGCCAAGAGGAATAGAGATAATAATAATAGTAATAGGAGTAATAGTAACAGTTATAGCGATTATAACAATACTAATAAGGATAATAATAATCGTTATAAGGATAAAGGCAAGAGTAATACGGATAGTAACAATAGCATAAGGATAATAATAACAGTTATAGCGATAATAATAATAATAATAATAAGGATAATAATAATAGTTATAAGGATAAAGGCAAGAGTAATACAGATAGTAACAATAGAATAAGGACAATAATAACAGTTATAGCGATAAAAATAATAATAATAAGGATAATAACAATAGTTACAAGGATAAATACAAGAGGAATAGGGATAATAATAATAGTAATAAGGATAAAAAAATAGTTATAAGGATAAAGACAAGAGGAATAGGGATAATAATGATAGTAATAAGAATAATAATAACAGTTATAGCGATACTAATATTAGTTATAAGGATAAAGCCAAGAGGAATAGGGATAATAATAATAGTAATAAGAATAATAATAACAGTTATAGCGATAATAATAATAATAATATGGATAATAATAGTAGTTATAAGGATAAAGAAAAGAGTAATACGGATATTTACAATAGAATAAGGATAATAATAACAGTTATAGCGATAATAATAATAATAATGATAAGGATAATAATAATAGTTATAAGGATAAAGACAAGAGGAATAGGGATAATAATAATAATAATAATAAGGATAATAATAATAGTAATAAGTATAAGAATAGTAGTTATAGCGATAATAATAATAATAATAAGGATAATAATAATAGTTATAAGGATAAAGGCAAGAGTAATGCGGATAGTAACAATAGCATAAGGATAATAATAATAGTTATAAGGATAAAGACAAGAGTAATACGGATAGTAACAATAGAATAAGGATAATAATAATAGTTACAAGGATAAGGACAAGAGGAATAGGGATAATAATAAGAGTAATAAGAATAATGATAACAGTTATAGCGATAATAATAATAGTAATAAGGATAAAAAAATAGTTATAAGGGTAAAGGCAAGAGTAATGCGGATAGTAACAATAGAATAAGGATAATAATAATAGTTATAAGGATAAAGCCAAGAGGAATAGAGATAATAATAATAGTAATAGGAGTAATAGTAACAGTTATAGCGATTATAATAATACTAATAAGGATAATAATAACCGTTATAAGGATAAAGGCAAGAGTAATACGGATAGTAACAATAGCATAAGGATAATAATAACAGTTATAGCGATAACAATAATAGTAATAAGAATAATAATAACAGTTATAGCGATACTAATATTAGTTATAAGGATAAAGAAAAGAGTAATACGGATAGTTACAATAGAATAAGGATAATAATAACAGTTATAGCGATAATAATAATAATAATAATAATAAGGATAATAATATTAGTTATAAGGATAAAGGCAAGAGTAATACGGATAGTAACAATAGAATGAGGATAGTAATAACAGTTATAGCGATAATAATAATAATAATAAGGATAATAATAATAGTAATAAGAATAATAATAACAGTTATAGCGATAATAATAATAATAATAAGGATAATAGTAATAGTTATAAGGATAAAGGCAAGAGTAAAACGGATAGTAACAATAGAATAAGGATAATAATAACAGTTATAGCGATAAAAATAATAATAATAAGGATAATAATAATAGTTATAAGGATAAAGACAAGAGGAATAGGGATAATAATAATAGTAATAAGAATAATAATAACAGTTATAGCGATAATAATAATAATAATAATAAGGATAATAATAATGGTTATAAGGATAAAGACAAGAGGAATAGGGATAATAATAATAATAATAATAAGGATAATAATAATAGTAATAAGTATAAGAATAGTAGTTATAGCGATAATAATAATAATAATAAGGATAATAATAATAGTTATAAGGATAAAGACAAGAGGAATAGGGATAATAATAATAGTAATAAGTATAAGAATAATAGTTATAGCGATAATAATAATAATAATTAGGATAATAATAATAGTTATAAGGATAAAGACAAGAGGAATAGGGATAATAATAATAGTAATAAGAATAATAATAACAGTTATAGCGATAATAATAATATTAATAATAAGGATAATAATAATGGTTATAAGGATAAAGCCAAGAGGAATAGGGATAATAATAATAGTAATAAGCATAAGAATAGTAGTTATAGCGATAATAATAATAATAATAAGGATAGTAATAATAGTTATAAGGATAAAGACAAGAGGAATAGGGATAATAATAATAGTAATAAGTATAAGAATAGTAGTTATAGCGATAATAATAATAGTAATAAGAATAATAATAACAGTTATAGCGATAATACTAATAATAATAATAAGGATAATAATAATAGTAATATGTATAAGAATAGTAGTTATAGCGATAATAATAATAATAATAAGGATAATAATAATAGTTATAAGGATAAAGACAAGAGGAATAGGGATAATAATAATAGTAATAAGTATAAGAATAATAGTTATAGCGATAATAATAATAGTAATAAGTATAAGAGGAATAGTTATAGCGATAATAATAATAATAATAAGGATAATAATAATAGTTATAAGGTTAAAGGCAAAAGTAATACGGATAGTAACAATAGCATAAGGATAATAATAACAGTTATAGCGATAATAATAATAATAATAATAAGGATAATAATAATAGTTATAAGGATAAAGGCAAGAGTAATACAGATAGTAACAATAGAATAAGGATAATAATAACAGTTATAGCGATAATATTAATAATCATAAGGATAATAATAATAGTTATAAGGATAAGGACAAGAGGAATAGGGATAATAATAATAGTAATAAGAATAATAATAACAGTTATAGCGATAATAATAATAATAATAATAAGGATAATAATAATGGTTATAAGGATAAAGCCAAGAGGAATAGGGATAATAATAATAATAATAATAAGGATAACAATAATAGTAATAAGTATAAGAATAATAGTTATAGCGATAATAATAATAGTAATAAGTATAAGAGGAATAGTTATAGCGATAATAATAATAAAAATAAGGATAATAATAATAGTTACAAGGATAAGGACAAGAGGAATAGGGATAATAATAATAGCAATAAGAATAATAATAACAGTGATAGCGATAATAATAATAGTAACAAGGATAATAATAGTAGTTATAAGGATAAAGGCAAGAGTAATGCGGATAGTAACAATAGAATGAGGATAATAATGATAGTAATAAGAATAATAATAACAGTTATTGCGATAATAATAATAGTAATAAGGATAAAAAAATAGTTATAAGGATAAAGGCAAGAGTAATACGGATAGTAACAATAGAATACGGATAATAATAACAGTTATAGCGATAATAATAATACTAATAATAAGGATAATAATAATAGTCATAAGGATAAAGCTAAGAGGAATAGGGATAATAATAATAATAATAATATGGATAATAATAATAGTAATAAGTATAAGAGTAGTAGTTATAGCGATAATAATAATAATAATAAGGATAATAATAATAGTTATAAGGATAAAGACAAGAGGAATAGGGATAATAATAATAGTTATAAGGATAAAGACAAGAGGAAAAGGGATAATAATAATAGTAATAGGAGTAATAATAACAGTTATAGCGATAATAAAAATAGTAATATGTATAAGAATAATAGTTATAAGGATAAAGGCAAAAGTAATACGGATAGTAACAATAGAATAAGGATAAGAATAATAGTTATAGCGATAATATTAATAATCATAAGGATAATAATAATAGTTACAAGGATAAGGACAAGAGGAATAGGGATAATAATAAGAGTAATAAGAATAATGATAACAGTTATAGCGATAATAATAATAGTAATAAGGATAAAAAAATAGTTATAAGGGTAAAGGCAAGAGTAATGCGGATAGTAACAATAGTATAAGGATAATAATAATAGTTATAAGGATAAAGCCAAGAGGAATAGAGATAATAATAATAGTAATAGGAGTAATAGTAACAGTTATAGCGATTATAACAATACTAATAAGGATAATAATAATCGTTATAAGGATAAAGGCAAGAGTAATACGGATAGTAACAATAGCATAAGGATAATAATAACAGTTATAGCGATAATAATAATAATAATAATAAGGATAATAATAATAGTTATAAGGATAAAGGCAAGAGTAATACAGATAGTAACAATAGAATAAGGACAATAATAACAGTTATAGCGATAAAAATAATAATAATAAGGATAATAACAATAGTTACAAGGATAAATACAAGAGGAATAGGGATAATAATAATAGTAATAAGGATAAAAAAATAGTTATAAGGATAAAGACAAGAGGAATAATGATAATAATGATAGTAATAAGAATAATAATAACAGTTATAGCGATACTAATATTAGTTATAAGGATAAAGCCAAGAGGAATAGGGATAATAATAATAGTAATAAGAATAATAATAACAGTTATAGCGATAATAATAATAATAATATGGATAATAATAGTAGTTATAAGGATAAAGAAAAGAGTAATACGGATATTTACAATAGAATAAGGATAATAATAACAGTTATAGCGATAATAATAATAATAATGATAAGGATAATAATAATAGTTATAAGGATAAAGACAAGAGGAATAGGGATAATAATAATAATAATAATAAGGATAATAATAATAGTAATAAGTATAAGAATAGTAGTTATAGCGATAATAATAATAATAATAAGGATAATAATAATAGTTATAAGGATAAAGGCAAGAGTAATGCGGATAGTAACAATAGCATAAGGATAATAATAATAGTTATAAGGATAAAGACAAGAGTAATACGGATAGTAACAATAGAATAAGGATAATAATAATAGTTACAAGGATAAGGACAAGAGGAATAGGGATAATAATAAGAGTAATAAGAATAATGATAACAGTTATAGCGATAATAATAATAGTAATAAGGATAAAAAAATAGTTATAAGGGTAAAGGCAAGAGTAATGCGGATAGTAACAATAGAATAAGGATAATAATAATAGTTATAAGGATAAAGCCAAGAGGAATAGAGATAATAATAATAGTAATAGGAGTAATAGTAACAGTTATAGCGATTATAATAATACTAATAAGGATAATAATAACCGTTATAAGGATAAAGGCAAGAGTAATACGGATAGTAACAATAGCATAAGGATAATAATAACAGTTATAGCGATAACAATAATAGTAATAAGAATAATAATAACAGTTATAGCGATACTAATATTAGTTATAAGGATAAAGAAAAGAGTAATACGGATAGTTACAATAGAATAAGGATAATAATAACAGTTATAGCGATAATAATAATAATAATAATAATAAGGATAATAATATTAGTTATAAGGATAAAGGCAAGAGTAATACGGATAGTAACAATAGAATGAGGATAGTAATAACAGTTATAGCGATAATAATAATAATAATAAGGATAATAATAATAGTAATAAGAATAATAATAACAGTTATAGCGATAATAATAATAATAATAAGGATAATAGTAATAGTTATAAGGATAAAGGCAAGAGTAAAACGGATAGTAACAATAGAATAAGGATAATAATAACAGTTATAGCGATAAAAATAATAATAATAAGGATAATAATAATAGTTATAAGGATAAAGACAAGAGGAATAGGGATAATAATAATAGTAATAAGAATAATAATAACAGTTATAGCGATAATAATAATAATAATAATAATAAGGATAATAATAATGGTTATAAGGATAAAGCCAAGAGGAATAGGGATAATAATAATAGTAATAAGCATAAGAATAGTAGTTATAGCGATAATAATAATAATAATAAGGATAGTAATAATGGTTAAGGATAAAGACAAGAGGAATAGGCATAATAATAATAGTAATAAGAATAATAATAACAGTTATAGCGATAATACTAATAATAATAATAAGGATAATAATAATAGTTATAAGGATAAAGCCAAGAGGAATAGGGATAATAATAATAATAATAATAAGGGTAATAATAATAGTAATAAGTATAAGAATAGTAGTTATAGCGATAATAATAATAATAATAAGGATAATAATAATAGTAATAAGTATAAGAATAATAGTTATAGCGATAATAATAATAGTAATAAGTATAAGAGGAATAGTTATAGCGATAATAATAATAATAATAATAAGGATAAAGGCAAGAGGAATAGGGATAATAATAATAGTAATAAGAATAATAATAACAGTTATAGCGATAATAATAATAATAATATGGATAATAATAGTAGTTATAAGGATAAAGAAAAGAGTAATACGGATAGTTACAATAGAATAAGGATAATAATAACAGTTATAGCGATAATAATAATAATAATGATAAGGATAATAATAATAGTTATAAGGATAAAGCCAAGAGGAATAGGGATAATAATAATAGTAATAAGAATAATAATAACAGTTATAGCGATACTAATATTAGTTATAAGGATAAAGGCAAGAGTAATACGGATAGTAACAATAGAATAAGGATAATATTAACAGTTATAGCGTTAATAATAATAATAATAATAATAAGGATAATAATATTAGTTATAAGGATAAAGGCAAGACTAATACGGATAGTAACAATAGAATGAGGATAGTAATAACAGTTATAGCGATAATAATAATAATAATAAGGATAATAATAATAGTAATTAGAATAATAATAACAGTTATAGCGATAATAATAATAGCTATAAGGATAAAGGCAAGAGTAATACGGATAATAACAATAGAATAAGGATAATAATAACAGTTATAGCGATAAAAATAATAATAATAAAGATAATAATAATAGTTACAAGGATAAATAAAAGAGGAATAGGGATAATAATAATAGTAATAAGGATAAAGGCAAGAGTAATACGGATAGTAACATTAGAATAAGGATAATAATAACAGTTATAGCGATAATAATAATAATAATTAGGATAATAATAATAGTTATAAGGATAAAGACAAGAGGAATAGGGATAATAATAATAGTAATAAGAATAATAATAACAGTTATAGCGATAATAATAATAATAATAATAAGGATAGTAATAATAGTTATCAGGATAAAGACAAGAGTAATACGAATAGTAACAATAGAATAAGGATAATAATAACAGTTACAGCGACAAGAATAATAGTAGTAAGGATAATAATAATAGTTAAAAGGATAACGACAAGAGGAATAGAGATAATAATAAGAGTAATAAGAATAATGATAACAGTTATAGCGATAATAATAATAGTAATAAGGATAAAAAAATAGTTATAAGGGTAAAGGCAAGAGTAATGCGGATAGTAACAATAGAATAAGGATAATAATAATAGTTATAAGGATAAAGCCAAGAGGAATAGAGATAATAATAATAGTAATAGGAGTAATAGTAACAGTTATAGCGATTATAATAATACTAATAAGGATAATAATAACCGTTATAAGGATAAAGGCAAGAGTAATACGGATAGTAACAATAGCATAAGGATAATAATAACAGTTATAGCGATAACAATAATAGTAATAAGAATAATAATAACAGTTATAGCGATACTAATATTAGTTATAAGGATAAAGAAAAGAGTAATACGGATAGTTACAATAGAATAAGGATAATAATAACAGTTATAGCGATAATAATAATAATAATAATAATAAGGATAATAATATTAGTTATAAGGATAAAGGCAAGAGTAATACGGATAGTAACAATAGAATGAGGATAGTAATAACAGTTATAGCGATAATAATAATAATAATAAGGATAATAATAATAGTTATAAGGATAAAGGCAAGAGTAATGCGGATAGTAACAATAGCATAAGGATAATAATAATAGTTATAAGGATAAAGACAAGAGTAATACGGATAGTAACAATAGAATAAGGATAATAATAATAGTTACAAGGATAAGGACAAGAGGAATAGGGATAATAATAAGAGTAATAAGAATAATGATAACAGTTATAGCGATAATAATAATAGTAATAAGGATAAAAAAATAGTTATAAGGGTAAAGGCAAGAGTAATGCGGATAGTAACAATAGAATAAGGATAATAATAATAGTTATAAGGATAAAGCCAAGAGGAATAGAGATAATAATAATAGTAATAGGAGTAATAGTAACAGTTATAGCGATTATAATAATACTAATAAGGATAATAATAACCGTTATAAGGATAAAGGCAAGAGTAATACGGATAGTAACAATAGCATAAGGATAATAATAACAGTTATAGCGATAACAATAATAGTAATAAGAATAATAATAACAGTTATAGCGATACTAATATTAGTTATAAGGATAAAGAAAAGAGTAATACGGATAGTTACAATAGAATAAGGATAATAATAACAGTTATAGCGATAATAATAATAATAATAATAATAAGGATAATAATATTAGTTATAAGGATAAAGGCAAGAGTAATACGGATAGTAACAATAGAATGAGGATAGTAATAACAGTTATAGCGATAATAATAATAATAATAAGGATAATAATAATAGTAATAAGAATAATAATAACAGTTATAGCGATAATAATAATAATAATAAGGATAATAGTAATAGTTATAAGGATAAAGGCAAGAGTAAAACGGATAGTAACAATAGAATAAGGATAATAATAACAGTTATAGCGATAAAAATAATAATAATAAGGATAATAATAATAGTTATAAGGATAAAGACAAGAGGAATAGGGATAATAATAATAGTAATAAGAATAATAATAACAGTTATAGCGATAATAATAATAATAATAATAATAAGGATAATAATAATGGTTATAAGGATAAAGCCAAGAGGAATAGGGATAATAATAATAGTAATAAGCATAAGAATAGTAGTTATAGCGATAATAATAATAATAATAAGGATAGTAATAATGGTTAAGGATAAAGACAAGAGGAATAGGCATAATAATAATAGTAATAAGAATAATAATAACAGTTATAGCGATAATACTAATAATAATAATAAGGATAATAATAATAGTTATAAGGATAAAGCCAAGAGGAATAGGGATAATAATAATAATAATAATAAGGGTAATAATAATAGTAATAAGTATAAGAATAGTAGTTATAGCGATAATAATAATAATAATAAGGATAATAATAATAGTAATAAGTATAAGAATAATAGTTATAGCGATAATAATAATAGTAATAAGTATAAGAGGAATAGTTATAGCGATAATAATAATAATAATAATAAGGATAAAGGCAAGAGGAATAGGGATAATAATAATAGTAATAAGAATAATAATAACAGTTATAGCGATAATAATAATAATAATATGGATAATAATAGTAGTTATAAGGATAAAGAAAAGAGTAATACGGATAGTTACAATAGAATAAGGATAATAATAACAGTTATAGCGATAATAATAATAATAATGATAAGGATAATAATAATAGTTATAAGGATAAAGCCAAGAGGAATAGGGATAATAATAATAGTAATAAGAATAATAATAACAGTTATAGCGATACTAATATTAGTTATAAGGATAAAGGCAAGAGTAATACGGATAGTAACAATAGAATAAGGATAATATTAACAGTTATAGCGTTAATAATAATAATAATAATAATAAGGATAATAATATTAGTTATAAGGATAAAGGCAAGACTAATACGGATAGTAACAATAGAATGAGGATAGTAATAACAGTTATAGCGATAATAATAATAATAATAGTAATTAGAATAATAATAACAGTTATAGCGATAATAATAATAGCTATAAGGATAAAGGCAAGAGTAATACGGATAATAACAATAGAATAAGGATAATAATAACAGTTATAGCGATAAAAATAATAATAATAAAGATAATAATAATAGTTACAAGGATAAATAAAAGAGGAATAGGGATAATAATAATAGTAATAAGGATAAAGGCAAGAGTAATACGGATAGTAACATTAGAATAAGGATAATAATAACAGTTATAGCGATAATAATAATAATAATTAGGATAATAATAATAGTTATAAGGATAAAGACAAGAGGAATAGGGATAATAATAATAGTAATAAGAATAATAATAACAGTTATAGCGATAATAATAATAATAATAATGAGGATAGTAATAATAGTTATCAGGATAAAGACAAGAGTAATACGAATAGTAACAATAGAATAAGGATAATAATAACAGTTACAGCGACAAGAATAATAGTAGTAAGGATAATAATAATAGTTAAAAGGATAACGACAAGAGGAATAGAGATAATAATAATAGTAATAGGAATAGGGATAGTAATAATAGTAATAGGTATAATAATAACAGTTATACCGATAATAATAATAGTAATAAGGATAAAGGCAAGAGTAATACGGATAGTAACAACAGAATGAGGATAATAATAACAGTTATAGCGATAATAATAATAATAATAAGGATAATAGTAACAGTTATAAGGATGAAGACATGAGGAATAGGGATAATAATAATAGTAATAAGAATAATAATAACAGTTATAGCGATAATAATAATAGTAATAAGGATAGTAATAATAGTTGTCAGGATAAAGACAAGAGTAATACGGATAGTAACAATAGAATAAGGATAATAGTAACATTTATAGCGATAATAATAATAATAATAATAATAAGGATAATAATATTAGTTATAAGGATAAAGGCAAGACTAATACGGATAGTAACAATAGAATGAGGATAGTAATAACAGTTATAGCGATAATAATAATAATAATAAGGATAATAATAATAGTAATTAGAATAATAATAACAGTTATAGCGATAATAATAATAGCTATAAGGATAAAGGCAAGAGTAATACGGATAATAACAATAGAATAAGGATAATAATAACAGTTATAGCGATAAAAATAATAATAATAAAGATAATAATAATAGTTACAAGGATAAATAAAAGAGGAATAGGGATAATAATAATAGTAATAAGGATAAAGGCAAGAGTAATACGGATAGTAACATTAGAATAAGGATAATAATAACAGTTATAGCGATAATAATAATAATAATTAGGATAATAATAATAGTTATAAGGATAAAGACAAGAGGAATAGGGATAATAATAATAGTAATAAGAATAATAATAACAGTTATAGCGATAATAATAATAATAATAATAAGGATAGTAATAATAGTTATCAGGATAAAGACAAGAGTAATACGAATAGTAACACAAGAATAAGGATAATAATAACAGTTACAGCGACAAGAATAATAGTAGTAAGGATAATAATAATAGTTAAAAGGATAACGACAAGAGGAATAGAGATAATAATAATAGTAATAGGAATAGGGATAGTAATAATAGTAATAGGTATAATAATAACAGTTATACCGATAATAATAATAGTAATAAGGATAAAGGCAAGAGTAATACGGATAGTAACAACAGAATGAGGATAATAATAACAGTTATAGCGATAATAATAATAATAATAAGGATAATAGTAACAGTTATAAGGATGAAGACATGAGGAATAGGGATAATAATAATAGTAATAAGAATAATAATAACAGTTATAGCGATAATAATAATAGTAATAAGGATAGTAATAATAGTTGTCAGGATAAAGACAAGAGTAATACGGATAGTAACAATAGAATAAGGATAATAGTAACATTTATAGCGATAAAAATAATAATAATAAGGATAATAATAATAGTTATAAGGATGAAGACATGAGGAATAGGGATAATAATAATAGTAATATGTATAAGAATAGTAGTTATAGCGATAATAATAATAATAATAATTATAATAATAATAGTTATAAGGATAAAGACAAGAGGAATAGGGATAATAATAATAGTAATAAGTATAAGAATAATAGTTATAGCGATAATAACAATAGTAATAAGTACAAGAGGAATAGTTATAGCGATAATAATAATAATAATAAGGATAATAATAATAGTTATAAGGATAAAGGCAATAGAAATACGGATAGTAACAATAGAATAAGGATAATAATAACAGTTATAGCGATAATAATAATAATAATAATAAGGATAAAGGCAAGAGGAATAGGGATAATAATAATAGTAATAAGAATAATAATAATAATAATATGGATAATAATAGTAGTAATAAGGATAAAGAAAAGAGTAATACGGATAGTTACAATAGAATAAGGATAATAATAACAGTTATAGCGATAATAATAATAATAATAATAAGCATAATAATAATAGTTATAAGGATAAAGACAAGAGTAATACGGATAGTAACAATAGAATAAGGATAATAATAACAGTTACAGCGACAAGAATAATAGTAGTAAGGATAATAATAACAGTCATAGCGATAATAATAATAATAATAATAAGGATAATAATAATAGTTATAAGGATAAAGACAAGAATCATAGGGATAATAATAATAGTAATAGGAATAGGGATAGTAATAATAGTAATGGGTATAATAGTAACAGTTATAGCGATAATAATAATAGTAATAAAGATAATAATAATAGTTACAAGGATAAATACAAGAGGAATAGGGATAATAATAATAGTAATAAGGATAAAAAAATAGTTATAAGGATAAAGACAAGAGTAGTACGGATAGTAACAATAGAATAAGGATAATAATAATAGTTACAAGGATAAATACAAGAGGAATAGGGATAATAATAATAGTAATAAGGATAAAAAAATAGTTATAAGGATAAAGACAAGAGTAGTACGGATAGTAACAATAGAATAAGGATAATAATAATATTTATAAGGATAAAGCCAAAAGGAATAGAGATAATAATAATAGTAATAGGAGTAATAATAACAGTTATAGCGATAATAATAATAGTAATAAGGATAATAATAATAGTTATAAGGATAAAGGCGAGCGTAATACGGATAGTAACAATAGAATAAGGATAAAGACAAGAGGAATAGCGATAATAATAATAATAATAATAATAAGGATAATAATAATGGTTATAAGGATAAAGCCAAGAGGAATAGGGATAATAATAATAGTAATAAGCATAAGAATAGTAGTTATAGCGATAATAATAATAATAATTAGGATAATAATAATAGTTATAAGGATAAAGACAAGAGGAATAGGCATAATAATAATAGTAATAAGAATAATAATAACAGTTATAGCGATAATACTAATAATAATAATAAGGATAATAATAATAGTTATAAGGATAAAGCCAAGAGGAATAGGGATAATAATAATAATAATAATAAGGATAATAATAATAGTAATAAGTATAAGAATAGTAGTTATAGCGATAATAATAATAATAATAATAAGGATAATAATAATAGTTATAAGGATAAAGACAAGAGGAATAGGGATAATAATAATAGTAATAAGTATAAGAATAATAGTTATAGCGATAATAACAATAGTAATAAGTACAAGAGGAATAGTTATAGCGATAATAATAATAATAATAAGGATAATAATAATAGTTATAAGGATAAAGGCAATAGAAATACGGATAGTAACAATAGAATAAGGATAATAATAACAGTTATAGCGATAATAATAATAATAATAAGAAGGATAAAGGCAAGAGGAATAGGGATAATAATAATAGTAATAAGAATAATAATAATAATAATATGGATAATAATAGTAGTAATAAGGATAAAGAAAAGAGTAATACGGATAGTTACAATAGAATAAGGATAATAATAACAGTTATAGCTATAATAATAATAATAATAATAAGCATAATAATAATAGTTATTAGGATAAAGACAAGAGTAATACGGATAGTAACAATAGAATAAGGATAATAATAACAGTTCAAGCGACAAGAATAATAGTAGTAAGGATAATAATAACAGTCATAGCGATAATAATAATAATAATAATAAGGATAATAATAATAGTTATAAGGATAAAGACAAGAATAATAGGGATAATAATAATAGTAATAGGAATAGGGATAGTAATAATAGTAATAGGTATAATAGTAACAGTTATAGCGATAATAATAATAGTAATAAGGATAAAGGCAAGAGCAATACGGATAGTAACAATAGAATAAGCATAATAATAACAGTTATAGCGATAATAATAATAGTAATAACGATTAATAATAATAGTTGTAGCGATAATAATAATAGTAATAAGGCTAATAATAACAGTCATAGCGATAATAATAATAATAATAATAAGCATAATAATAATAGTTATAAGGATAAAGACAAGAATAATAGGGATAATAATAATAGTAATAAGAATACTAATAACAGTTATAGCGATAATAATAATAGTAATATGGATAATAATAATAGTTATAAGGATGAAGACATGAGGAATAGGGATAATAATAAAAGTAATAAGAATAATAATAACAGTTATAGCGATAATAATAATAGTAATAAGGATAGTAATAATAGTTATCAGGATAAAGAAAAGAGTAATACGAACAGTAACAATAGAATAAGGATAATAATAACAGTTACAGCGACAAGAATAATAGTAGTAAGGATAATAATAATAGTTAAAAGGATAACGACAAGAGGAATAGAGATAATAATAATAGTAATAGGAATAGGGATAGTAATAATAGTAATAGGTATAATAATAACAGTTATACCGATAATAATAATAGTAATAAGGATAAAGACAAGAGTAATACGGATAGTAACAACAGAATAAGGATAATAATAACAGTTATAGCGATAATAATAATAATAATAAGGATAATAATAACAGTTATAAGGATGAAGACATGAGGAATAGGGATAATAATAATAGTAATAAGAATAATAATAACAGTTATAGCGATAATAATAATAGTAATAAGGATAGTAATAATAGTTGTCAGGATAAAGACAAGAGTAATACGGATAGTAACAATAGAATAAGGATAATAATAACAGTTATAGCGATAATAATAATAGTAATAACGATTAATAATAATAGTTGTAGCGATAATAATAATAGTAATAAGGCTAATAATAACAGTCATAGCGATAATAATAATAATAATAATAAGCATAATAATAATAGTTATAAGGATAAAGACAAGAATAATAGGGATAATAATAATAGTAATAAGAATACTAATAACAGTTATAGCGATAATAATAATAGTAATATGGATAATAATAATAGTTATAAGGATGAAGACATGAGGAATAGGGATAATAATAAAAGTAATAAGAATAATAATAACAGTTATAGCGATAATAATAATAGTAATACGGATAGTAATAATAGTTATCAGGATAAAGACAAGAGTAATACGAATAGTAACAATAGAATAAGGATAATAATAACAGTAACAGCGACAAGAATAATAGTAGTAAGGATAATAATAATAGTTAAAAGGATAACGACAAGAGGAATAGAGATAATAATAATAGTAATAGGAATAGGGATAGTAATAATAGTAATAGGTATAATAATAACAGTTATACCGATAATAATAATAGTAATAAGGATAAAGGCAAGAGTAATACGGATAGTAACAACAGAATAAGGATAATAATAACAGTTATAGCGATAATAATAATAATAATAAGGATAATAATAACAGTTATAAGGATGAAGACATGAGGAATAGGGATAATAATAATAGTAATAAGAATAATAATAACAGTTATAGCGATAATAATAATAGTAATAAGGATAGTAATAATAGTTGTCAGGATAAAGACAAGAGTAATACGGATAGTAACAATAGAATAAGGATAATAATAACATTTGTAGCGATAAAAATAATAATAATAAGGATAATAATAATAGTTATAAGGATGAAGACATGAGGAATAGGGATAATAATAATAGTAATAATAAGGATAGTAATAATAGTAATAAGTATAAGAATAGTAGTTATAGCGATAATAATAATAATAATAATTATAATAATAATAGTTATAAGGATAAAGACAAGAGGAATAGGGATAATAATAATAGTAATAAGTATAAGAATAATAGTTATAGCGATAATAACAATAGTAATAAGTACAAGAGGAATAGTTATAGCGATAATAATAATAATAATAAGGATAATAATAATAGTTATAAGGATAAAGGCAATAGAAATACGGATAGTAACAATAGAATAAGGATAATAATAACAGTTATAGCGATAATAATAATAATAATAATAAGGATAAAGGCAAGAGGAATAGGGATAATAATAATAGTAATAAGAATAATAATAATAATAATATGGATAATAATAGTAGTAATAAGGATAAAGGCAAAAGTAATACGGATAGTAACAATAGAATAAGGATAAGAATAATAGTTATAGCGATAATAATAATAATAATAATAAGCATAATAATAATAGTTATAAGGATAAAGACAACAGTAATACGGATAGTAACAATAGAATAAGGATAATAATAACAGTTAAAGCGACAAGAATAATAGTAGTAAGGATAATAATAACAGTCATAGCGATAATAATAATAATAATAATAAGGATAATAATAATAGTTATAAGGATAAAGACAAGAATAATAGGGATAATAATAATAGTAATAGGAATAGGGATAGTAATAATAGTAATAGGTATAATAGTAACAGTTATAGCGATAATAATAATAGTAATAAGGATAGTAATAATAGTTATCAGGATAAAGACAAGAGTAATACGAATAGTAACAATAGAATAAGGATAATAATAACAGTTACAGCGACAAGAATAATAGTAGTAAGGATAATAATAATAGTTAAAAGGATAACGACAAGAGGAATAGAGATAATAATAATAGTAATAGGAATAGGGATAGTAATAATAGTAATAGGTATAATAATAACAGTTATACCGATAATAATAATAGTAATAAGGATAAAGGCAAGAGTAATACGGATAGTAACAACAGAATAAGGATAATAATAACAGTTATAGCGATAATAATAATAATAATAAGGATAATAATAACAGTTATAAGGATGAAGACATGAGGAATAGGGATAATAATAATAGTAATAAGAATAATAATAACAGTTATAGCGATAATAATAATAGTAATAAGGATAGTAATAATAGTTGTCAGGATATAGACAAGAGTAATACGGATAGTAACAATAGAATAAGGATAATAATAACATTTATAGCGATAAAAATAATAATAATAAGGATAATAATAATAGTTATAAGGATAAAGGCAAGAGGAATAGGGATAATAATAATAGTAATAAGAATAATAATAACAGTTATAGCGATAATAATAATAATAATATGGATAATAATAGTAGTTATAAGGATAAAGAAAAGAGTAATACGGATAGTTACAATAGAATAAGGATAATAATAACAGTTATAGCGATAATAATAATAATAATGATAAGGATAATAATAATAGTTATAAGGATAAAGCCAAGAGGAATAGGGATAATAATAATAGTAATAAGAATAATAATACAGTTATAGCGATACTAATATTAGTTATAAGGATAAAGGCAAGAGTAATACGGATAGTAACAATAGAATAAGGATAATAATAACAGTTACAGCGACAAGAATAATAGTAGTAAGGATAATAATAACAGTCATAGCGATAATAATAATAATAATAATAAGGCTAATAATAATAGTTATAAGGATAAAGACAAGAATAATAGGGACAATAATAATAGTAATAAGAATACTAATAACAGTTATAGCGATAATAATAATAGTAATATGGATAATAATAATAGTTATAAGGATGAAGACATGAGGAATAGGGATAATAATAATAGTAATAAGAATAATAATAACAGTTATAGCGATAATAATAATAGTTATAAGGATAGTAATAATAGTTATCAGGATAAAGACAAGAGTAATACGAATAGTAACAATAGAATAAGGATAATAATGACAGTTACAGCGACAAGAATAATAGTAGTAAGGATAATAATAATAGTTAAAAGGATAACGACAAGAGGAATAGAGATAATAATAATAGTAATAGGAATAGGGATAGTAATAATAGTAATAGGTATAATAATAACAGTTATACCGATAATAATAATAGTAATAAGGATAAAGGCAAGAGTAATACGGATAGTAACAACAGAATAAGGATAATAATAACAGTTATAGCGATAATAATAATAATAATAAGGATAATAATAACAGTTATAAGGATGAAGACATGAGGAATAGGGATAATAATAATAGTAATAAGAATAATAATGACAGTTATAGCGATAATAATAATAGTAATAAGGATAGTAATGATAGTTGTCAGGATAAAGACAAGAGTAATACGGATAGTAACAATAGAATAAGGATAATAATAATATTTATAAGGATAAAGCCAAGAGGAATAGGGATAATAATAATAGTAATAGGAGTAATAATAACAGTTATAGCGATAATAATAATAGTAATAAGGATAATAATAACAGTTATAAGGATAAAGGCGAGCGTAATACGGATAGTAACAATAGAATAAGGATAAGAATAATAGTTATAGCGATAATAATAATAATAATTAGGATAATAATAATAGTTATAAGGATAAAGACAAGAGGAATAGGGATAATAATAATAGTAATAAGAATAATAATAACAGTTATAGCGATAATAATAATAATAATAATAATAAGGATAATAATAATAGTAATAAGGATAAAGGCAAGAGTAATACGGATAGTAACATTAGAATAAGGATAATAATAACAGGTATAGCGATAATAATAACAACATACAATATCATATAATATCATAATATCATATATAATAATATAATAATAATAAGGATAATAATAATAGTTATAAGGATAAAGGCGAGCGTAATACGGATAGTAACAATAGAATAAGGATAAGAATAATAGTTATAGCGATAATAATAATAATAATTAGGATAATAATAATAGTTATAAGGATAAAGACAAGAGGAATAGGGATAATAATAATAGTAATAAGAATAATAATAACAGTTATAGCGATAATAATAATAATAATAATAATAAGGATAATAATAATGGTTATAAGGATAAAGCCAAGAGGAATAGGGATAATAATAATAGTAATGAGCATAAGAATAGTAGTTATAGCGATAATAATAATAATAATTAGGATAATAATAATAGTTATAAGGATAAAGACAAGAGGAATAGGCATAATAATATTAGTAATAAGAATAATAATAACAGTTATAGCGATAATAATAATAGTAATAAGGATAGTAATAATAGTTATCAGGATAAAGACAAGAGTAATACGGATAGTAACAATAGAATAAGGATAATAATAACAGTCATAGCGATAATAATAATAATAATAATAAGGATAATAATAATAGTTATAAGGATAAAGACAAGAATAATAGGGATAATAATAATAGTAATAGGAATAGGGATAGTAATAATAGTAATAGGTATAATAGTAACAGTTATAGCGATAATAATAATAGTAATAAGGATAAAGGCAAGAGCAATACGGATAGTAACAATAGAATAAGCATAATAATAACAGTTATAGCGATAATAATAATAGTAATAACGATTAATAATAATAGTTGTAGCGATAATAATAATAGTAATAAGAATAGTAATAATAGTTATCAGGATAAAGACAAGAGTAATACGAATAGTAACAATAGAATAAGGATAATAATAACAGTTACAGCGACAAGAATAATAGTAGTAAGGATAATAATAATAGTTAAAAGGATAACGACAAGAGGAATAGAGATAATAATAATAGTAATAGGAATAGGGTTAGTAATAATAGTAATAGGTATAATAATAACAGTTATACCGATAATAATAATAGTAATAAGGATAAAGGCAAGAGTAGTACGGATAGTAACAACAGAATAAGGATAATAATAACAGTTATAGCGATAATAATAATAATAATAAGGATAATAATAATAGTTGTAGCGATAATAATAATAGTAATAAGGATAATAATAACAGTCATAGCGATAATAATAATAATAATAATAAGCATAATAATAATAGTTATAAGGATAAAGACAAGAATAATAGGGATAATAATAATAGTAATAAGAATACTAATAACAGTTATAGCGATAATAATAATAGTAATATGGATAATAATAATAGTTATAAGGATGAAGACATGTGGAATAGGGATATAAAATAATAGTAATAAGAATAATAATAACAGATATAGCGATAATAATAATAGTAATCAGGATAGTAATAATAGTTATAAGGATAAAGACAAGAGGAATACGGATATTACAATAGAATATGGATAATAATAACAGTTATAGCTATAATAATAATAGTAATAAGGATAATAATAATAGTTATATGGATGAAGACATGAGGAATAGGGATAATAATAATAGTAATAAGAATAATAATAACAGATATAGCGATAATAATAACAGTAATAAGGATAGTAATAATAGTTATCAGGATAAAGACAAGAGTAATACGGATAGTAACAATAGAATAAGGATAATAATAACAGTTACAGCGACAAGAATAATAGTAACAAGGATAATAATAACAGTCATAGCGATAATAATAATAATAATAATAAGGATAATAATAATAGTTATAAGGATAAAGACAAGAATAATAGGGATAATAATAATAGTAATAAGAATACTAATAACAGTTATTGCGATAATAATAATAGTAATTAGGATAATAATAATAGTTATAAGGATGAAGACATGAGGAATAGGGATAATAATAATAGTAATAAGAATAATAATAACAGTTATAGCGATAAAAATAATAATAATAAGGATAATAATAATAGTTACAAGGATAAATACAAGAGGAATAGGGATAATAATAATAGTAATAAGGATAAAAAAATAGTTATAAGGATAAAGACAAGAGTAGTACGGATAGTAACAATAGAATAAGGATAATAATAATATTTATAAGGATAAAGCCAAGAGGAATAGGGATAATAATAATAGTAATAGGAGTAATAATAACAGTTATAGCGATAATAATAATAGTAATAAGGATAATAATAATAGTTATAAGGATAAAGGCGAGCGTAATACGGATAGTAACAATAGAATAAGGATAAGAATAATAGTTATAGCGATAATAATAATAATAATTAGGATAATAATAATAGTTATAAGGATAAAGACAAGAGGAATAGGGATAATAATAATAGTAATAAGAATAATAATAACAGTTATAGCGATAATAATAATAATAATAATAATAAGGATAATAATAATGGTTATAAGGATAAAGCCAAGAGGAATAGGGATAATAATAATAGTAATAAGCATAAGAATAGTAGTTATAGCGATAATAATAATAATAATTAGGATAATAATAATAGTTACAAGGATAAAGACAAGAGGAATAGGCATAATAATAATAGTAATAAGAATAATAATAACAGTTATAGCGATAATACTAATAATAATAATAAGGATAATAATAATAGTTATAAGGATGAAGCCAAGAGGAATAGGGATAATAATAATAATAATAATAAGGATATTAATAATAGTTATAAGGATAAAGACAAGAGGAATAGGGATAATAATAATAGTAATTAGTATAAGAATAATAGTTATAGCGATAATAACAATAGTAATAAGTACAAGAGGAATAGTTATAGCGATAATAATAATAATAATAAGGATAATAATAATAGTTATAAGGATAAAGGCAATAGAAATACGGATAGTAACAATAGAATAAGGATAATAATAACAGTTATAGCGATAATAATAATAATAATAATAAGGATAAAGGCAAGAGGAATAGGGATAATAATAATAGTAATAAGAATAATAATAATAATAATATGGATAATAATAGTAGTTATAAGGATAAAGAAAAGAGTAATACGAATAGTTACAATAGAATAAGGATAATAATAACAGTTATAGCGATAATAATAATAATAATAATAAGCGTAATAATAATAGCTATAAGGATAAAGACAAGAGTAATACGGATAGTAACAATAGAATAAGGATAATAATAACAGTTACAGCGACAAGAATAATAGTAGTAAGGATAATAGTAACAGTTATAGCGATAATAATAATAGTAATAAGGATAAAGGCAAGAGCAATACGGATAGTAACTATAGAATAGGCATAATAATAACAGTTATAGCGATAATAATAATAGTAATAACGATTAATAATAATAGTTGTAGCGATAATAATAATAGTAATAAGGATAATAATAACAGTCATAGCGATAATAATAATAATAATAATAAGCATAATAATAATAGTTATAAGGATAAAGACAAGAATAATAGGGATAATAATAATAGTAATAAGAATACTAATAACAGTTATAGCGATAATAATAATAGTAATATGGATAATAATAATAGTTATAAGGATGAAGACATGAGGAATAGGGATAATAATAATAGTAATAAGAATAATAATAACAGTTATAGCGATAATAATAATAGTAATAAGGATAGTAATAATAGTTATCAGGATAAAGACAAGAGTAATACGAATAGTAACAATAGAATAAGGATAATAATAACAGTTACAGCGACAACAATAATAGTAGTAAGGATAATAATAATAGTTAAAAGGATAACGACAAGAGGAATAGAGATAATAATAATAGTAATAGGAATAGGGATAGTAATAGTAGTAATAGGTATAATAATAACAGTTATACAGATAATAATAATAGTAATAAGGATAAAGGCAAGAGTAATACGCATAGTAACAACAGAATAAGGATAATAATAACAGTTATAGCGATAATAATAATAGTAATAACGATTAATAATAATAGTTGTAGCGATAATAATAATAGTAATAAGAATAGTAATAATAGTTATCAGGATAAAGACAAGAGTAATACGAATAGTAACAATAGAATAAGGATAATAATAACAGTTACAGCGACAAGAATAATAGTAGTAAGGATAATAATAATAGTTAAAAGGATAACGACAAGAGGAATAGAGATAATAATAATAGTAATAGGAATAGGGTTAGTAATAATAGTAATAGGTATAATAACAACAGTTATACCGATAATAATAATAGTAATAAGGATAAAGGCAAGAGTAATACGGATAGTAACAACAGAATAAGGATAATAATAACAGTTATAGCGATAATAATAATAATAATAAGGATAATAATAATAGTTGTAGCGATAATAATAATAGTAATAAGGATAATAATAACAGTCATATCGATAATAATAATAATAATAATAATAAGCATAATAATAATAGTTATAAGGATAAAGACAAGAATAATAGGGATAATAATAATAGTAATAAGAATACTAATAACAGTTATAGCGATAATAATAATAGTAATATGGATAATAATAATAGTTATAAGGATGAAGACATGTGGAATAGGGATATAAAATAATAGTAATAAGAATAATAATAACAGATATAGCGATAATAATAATAGTAATCAGGATAGTAATAATAGTTATAAGGATAAAGACAAGAGGAATACGGATATTACAATAGAATATGGATAATAATAACAGTTATAGCTATAATAATAATAGTAATAAGGATAATAATAATAGTTATATGGATGAAGACATGAGGAATAGGGATAATAATAATAGTAATAAGAATAATAATAACAGATATAGCGATAATAATAACAGTAATAAGGATAGTAATAATAGTTATCAGGATAAAGACAAGAGTAATACGGATAGTAACAATAGAATAAGGATAATAATAACAGTTACAGCGACAAGAATAATAGTAACAAGGATAATAATAACAGTCATAGCGATAATAATAATAATAATAATAAGGATAATAATAATAGTTATAAGGATAAAGACAAGAATAATAGGGATAATAATAATAGTAATAAGAATACTAATAACAGTTATTGCGATAATAATAATAGTAATTAGGATAATAATAATAGTTATAAGGATGAAGACATGAGGAATAGGGATAATAATAATAGTAATAAGAATAATAATAACAGTTATAGCGATAAAAATAATAATAATAAGGATAATAATAATAGTTACAAGGATAAATACAAGAGGAATAGAGATAATAATAATAGTAATAGGAATAGGGTTAGTAATAATAGTAATAGGTATAATAATAACAGTTATACCGATAATAATAATAGTAATAAGGATAAAGGCAAGAGTAATACGGATAGTAACAACAGAATAAGGATAATAATAACAGTTATAGCGATAATAATAATAATAATAAGGATAATAATAATAGTTGTAGCGATAATAATAATAGTAATAAGGATAATAATAACAGTCATAGCGATAATAATAATAATAATAATAAGCATAATAATAATAGTTATAAGGATAAAGACAAGAATAATAGGGATAATAATAATAGTAATAAGAATACTAATAACAGTTATAGCGATAATAATAATAGTAATATGGATAATAATAATAGTTATAAGGATGAAGACATGTGGAATAGGGATATAAAATAATAGTAATAAGAATAATAATAACAGATATAGCGATAATAATAATAGTAATCAGGATAGTAATAATAGTTATAAGGATAAAGACAAGAGGAATACGGATATTACAATAGAATATGGATAATAATAACAGTTATAGCTATAATAATAATAGTAATAAGGATAATAATAATAGTTATATGGATGAAGACATGAGGAATAGGGATAATAATAATAGTAATAAGAATAATAATAACAGATATAGCGATAATAATAACAGTAATAAGGATAGTAATAATAGTTATCAGGATAAAGACAAGAGTAATACGGATAGTAACAATAGAATAAGGATAATAATAACAGTTACAGCGACAAGAATAATAGTAACAAGGATAATAATAACAGTCATAGCGATAATAATAATAATAATAATAAGGATAATAATAATAGTTATAAGGATAAAGACAAGAATAATAGGGATAATAATAATAGTAATAAGAATACTAATAACAGTTATTGCGATAATAATAATAGTAATTAGGATAATAATAATAGTTATAAGGATGAAGACATGAGGAATAGGGATAATAATAATAGTAATAAGAATAATAATAACAGTTATAGCGATAAAAATAATAATAATAAGGATAATAATAATAGTTACAAGGATAAATACAAGAGGAATAGGGATAATAATAATAGTAATAAGGATAAAAAAATAGTTATAAGGATAAAGACAAGAGTAGTACGGATAGTAACAATAGAATAAGGATAATAATAATATTTATAAGGATAAAGCCAAGAGGAATAGGGATAATAATAATAGTAATAGGAGTAATAATAACAGTTATAGCGATAATAATAATAGTAATAAGGATAATAATAATAGTTATAAGGATAAAGGCGAGCGTAATACGGATAGTAACAATAGAATAAGGATAAGAATAATAGTTATAGCGATAATAATAATAATAATTAGGATAATAATAATAGTTATAAGGATAAAGACAAGAGGAATAGGGATAATAATAATAGTAATAAGAATAATAATAACAGTTATAGCGATAATAATAATAATAATAATAATAAGGATAATAATAATGGTTATGAGGATAAAGCCAAGAGGAATAGGGATAATAATAATAGTAATAAGCATAAGAATAGTAGTTATAGCGATAATAATAATAATAATTAGGATAATAATAATAGTTACAAGGATAAAGACAAGAGGAATAGGCATAATAATAATAGTAATAAGAATAATAATAACAGTTATAGCGATAATACTAATAATAATAATAAGGATAATAATAATAGTTATAAGGATAAAGCCAAGAGGAATAGGGATAATAATAATAATAATAATAAGGATAATAATAATAGTTATAAGGATAAAGACAAGAGGAATAGGGATAATAATAATAGTAATTAGTATAAGAATAATAGTTATAGCGATAATAACAATAGTAATAAGTACAAGAGGAATAGTTATAGCGATAATAATAATAATAATAAGGATAATAATAATAGTTATAAGGATAAAGGCAATAGAAATACGGATAGTAACAATAGAATAAGGATAATAATAACAGTTATAGCGATAATAATAATAATAATAATAAGGATAAAGGCAAGAGGAATAGGGATAATAATAATAGTAATAAGGATAAAAAAATAGTTATAAGGATAAAGACAAGAGTAGTACGGATAGTAACAATAGAATAAGGATAATAATAATATTTATAAGGATAAAGCCAAGAGGAATAGGGATAATAATAATAGTAATAGGAGTAATAATAACAGTTATAGCGATAATAATAATAGTAATAAGGATAATAATAATAGTTATAAGGATAAAGGCGAGCGTAATACGGATAGTAACAATAGAATAAGGATAAGAATAATAGTTATAGCGATAATAATAATAATAATTAGGATAATAATAATAGTTATAAGGATAAAGACAAGAGGAATAGGGATAATAATAATAGTAATAAGAATAATAATAACAGTTATAGCGATAATAATAATAATAATAATAATAAGGATAATAATAATGGTTATAAGGATAAAGCCAAGAGGAATAGGGATAATAATAATAGTAATAAGCATAAGAATAGTAGTTATAGCGATAATAATAATAATAATTAGGATAATAATAATAGTTACAAGGATAAAGACAAGAGGAATAGGCATAATAATAATAGTAATAAGAATAATAATAACAGTTATAGCGATAATACTAATAATAATAATAAGGATAATAATAATAGTTATAAGGATAAAGCCAAGAGGAATAGGGATAATAATAATAATAATAATAAGGATAATAATAATAGTTATAAGGATAAAGACAAGAGGAATAGGGATAATAATAATAGTAATTAGTATAAGAATAATAGTTATAGCGATAATAACAATAGTAATAAGTACAAGAGGAATAGTTATAGCGATAATAATAATAATAGTAAGCATAAGAATAGTAGTTATAGCGATAATAATAATAATAATTAGGATAATAATAATAGTTACAAGGATAAAGACAAGAGGAATAGGCATAATAATAATAGTAATAAGAATAATAATAACAGTTATAGCGATAATACTAATAATAATAATAAGGATAATAATAATAGTTATAAGGATAAAGCCAAGAGGAATAGGGATAATAATAATAATAATAATAAGGATAATAATAATAGTTATAAGGATAAAGACAAGAGGAATAGGGATAATAATAATAGTAATTAGTATAAGAATAATAGTTATAGCGATAATAACAATAGTAATAAGTACAAGAGGAATAGTTATAGCGATAATAATAATAATAATAAGGATAATAATAATAGTTATAAGGATAAAGGCAATAGAAATACGGATAGTAACAATAGAATAAGGATAATAATAACAGTTATAGCGATAATAATAATAATAATAATAAGGATAAAGGCAAGAGGAATAGGGATAATAATAATAGTAATAAGAATAATAATAATAATAATATGGATAATAATAGTAGTTATAAGGATAAAGAAAAGAGTAATACGAATAGTTACAATAGAATAAGGATAATAATAACAGTTATAGCGATAATAATAATAATAATAATAAGCGTAATAATAATAGCTATAAGGATAAAGACAAGAGTAATACGGATTGTAACAATAGAATAAGGATAATAATAACAGTTACAGCGACAAGAATAATAGTAGTAAGGATAATAATAACAGTCATAGCGATAATAATAATAATAATAATAAGGATAATAATAATAGTTATAAGGATAAAGACAAGAATAATAGGGATAATAATAATAGTAATAGGAATAGGGATAGTAATAATAGTAATAGGTATAATAGTAACAGTTATAGCGATAATAATAATAGTAATAAGGATAAAGGCAAGAGCAATACGGATAGTAACTATAGAATAGGCATAATATAACAGTTATAGCGATAATAATAATAGTAATAACGATTAATAATAATAGTTGTAGCGATAATAATAATAGTAATAAGGATAATAATAACAGTCATAGCGATAATAATAATAATAATAATAAGCATAATAATAATAGTTATAAGGATAAAGACAAGAATAATAGGGATAATAATAATAGTAATAAGAATACTAATAACAGTTATAGCGATAATAATAATAGTAATATGGATAATAATAATAGTTATAAGGATGAAGACATGAGGAATAGGGATAATAATAATAGTAATAAGAATAATAATAACAGTTATAGCGATAATAATAATAGTAATAAGGATAGTAATAATAGTTATCAGGATAAAGACAAGAGTAATACGAATAGTAACAATAGAATAAGGATAATAATAACAGTTACAGCGACAACAATAATAGTAGTAAGGATAATAATAATAGTTAAAAGGATAACGACAAGAGGAATAGAGATAATAATAATAGTAATAGGAATAGGGATAGTAATAGTAGTAATAGGTATAATAATAACAGTTATACAGATAATAATAATAGTAATAAGGATAAAGGCAAGAGTAATACGCATAGTAACAACAGAATAAGGATAATAATAACAGTTATAGCGATAATAATAATAGTAATAACGATTAATAATAATAGTTGTAGCGATAATAATAATAGTAATAAGAATAGTAATAATAGTTATCAGGATAAAGACAAGAGTAATACGAATAGTAACAATAGAATAAGGATAATAATAACAGTTACAGCGACAAGAATAATAGTAGTAAGGATAATAATAATAGTTAAAAGGATAACGACAAGAGGAATAGAGATAATAATAATAGTAATAGGAATAGGGTTAGTAATAATAGTAATAGGTATAATAATAACAGTTATACCGATAATAATAATAGTAATAAGGATAAAGGCAAGAGTAATACGGATAGTAACAACAGAATAAGGATAATAATAACAGTTATAGCGATAATAATAATAATAATAAGGATAATAATAATAGTTGTAGCGATAATAATAATAGTAATAAGGATAATAATAACAGTCATAGCGATAATAATAATAATAATAATAAGCATAATAATAATAGTTTATAAGGATAAAGACAAGAATAATAGGGATAATAATAATAGTAATAAGAATACTAATAACAGTTATAGCGATAATAATAATAGTAATATGGATAATAATAATAGTTATAAGGATGAAGACATGTGGAATAGGGATATAAAATAATAGTAATAAGAATAATAATAACAGATATAGCGATAATAATAATAGTAATCAGGATAGTAATAATAGTTATAAGGATAAAGACAAGAGGAATACGGATATTACAATAGAATATGGATAATAATAACAGTTATAGCTATAATAATAATAGTAATAAGGATAATAATAATAGTTATATGGATGAAGACATGAGGAATAGGGATAATAATAATAGTAATAAGAATAATAATAACAGATATAGCGATAATAATAACAGTAATAAGGATAGTAATAATAGTTATCAGGATAAAGACAAGAGTAATACGGATAGTAACAATAGAATAAGGATAAGAATAATAGTTATAGCGATAATAATAATAATAATTAGGATAATAATAATAGTTATAAGGATAAAGACAAGAGGAATAGGGATAATAATAATAGTAATAAGAATAATAATAACAGTTATAGCGATAATAATAATAATAATAATAATAAGGATAATAATAATGGTTATAAGGATAAAGCCAAGAGGATAGGGATAATAATAATAGTAATAAGCATAAGAATAGTAGTTATAGCGATAATAATAATAATAATTAGGATAATAATAATAGTTACAAGGATAAAGACAAGAGGAATAGGCATAATAATAATAGTAATAAGAATAATAATAACAGTTATAGCGATAATACTAATAATAATAATAAGGATAATAATAATAGTTATAAGGATAAAGCCAAGAGGAATAGGGATAATAATAATAATAATAATAAGGATAATAATAATAGTTATAAGGATAAAGACAAGAGGAATAGGGATAATAATAATAGTAATTAGTATAAGAATAATAGTTATAGCGATAATAACAATAGTAATAAGTACAAGAGGAATAGTTATAGCGATAATAATAATAATAATAAGGATAATAATAATAGTTATAAGGATAAAGGCAATAGAAATACGGATAGTAACAATAGAATAAGGATAATAATAACAGTTATAGCGATAATAATAATAATAATAATAAGGATAAAGGCAAGAGGAATAGGGATAATAATAATAGTAATAAGAATAATATTAATAATAATATGGATAATAATAGTAGTTATAAGGATAAAGAAAAGAGTAATACGAATAGTTACAATAGAATAAGGATAATAATAACAGTTATAGCGATAATAATAATAATAATAATAAGCGTATAATAATAGCTATAAGGATAAAGACAAGAGTAATACGGATAGTAACAATAGAATAAGGATAATAATAACAGTTACAGCGACAAGAATAATAGTAGTAAGGATAATAATAACAGTCATAGCGATAATAATAATAATAATAATAAGGATAATAATAATAGTTATAAGGATAAAGACAAGAATAATAGGGATAATAATAATAGTAATAGGAATAGGGATAGTAATAATAGTAATAGGTATAATAGTAACAGTTATAGCGATAATAATAATAGTAATAAGGATAAAGGCAAGAGCAATACGGATAGTAACTATAGAATTAGGCATAATAATAACAGTTATAGCGATAATAATAATAGTAATAACGATTAATAATAATAGTTGTAGCGATAATAATAATAGTAATAAGGATAATAATAACAGTCATAGCGATAATAATAATAATAATAATAAGCATAATAATAATAGTTATAAGGATAAGACAAGAATAATAGGGATAATAATAATAGTAATAAGAATACTAATAACAGTTATAGCGATAATAATAATAGTAATATGGATAATAATAATAGTTATAAGGATGAAGACATGAGGAATAGGGATAATAATAATAGTAATAAGAATAATAATAACAGTTATAGCGATAATAATAATAGTAATAAGGATAGTAATAATAGTTATCAGGATAAAGACAAGAGTAATACGAATAGTTACAATAGAATAAGGATAATAATAACAGTTATAGCGATAATAATAATAATAATAATAAGCGTAATAATAATAGCTATAAGGATAAAGACAAGAGTAATACGGATAGTAACAATAGAATAAGGATAATAATAACAGTTACAGCGACAAGAATAATAGTAGTAAGGATAATAATAACAGTCATAGCGATAATAATAATAATAATACTAAGGATAATAATAATAGTTATAAGGATAAAGACAAGAATAATAGGGATAATAATAATAGTAATAGGAATAGGGATAGTAATATAGTAATAGGTATAATAGTAACAGTTTATAGCGATAATAATAATAGTAATAAGGATAAAGGCAAGAGCAATACGGATAGTAACTATAGAATAGGCATAATAATAACAGTTATAGCGATAATAATAATAGTAATAACGATTAATAATAATAGTTGTAGCGATAATAATAATAGTAATAAGGATAATAATAACAGTCATAGCGATAATAATAATAATAATAATAAGCATAATAATAATAGTTATAAGGATAAAGACAAGAATAATAGGGATAATAATAATAGTAATAAG
>CAMAOC010000237.1:0-86624 GCA_945859555.1 Megachile ligniseca
ATATATGTATAGGAATAACAGTTATAAGGATAAAGAGAAGAGTAATACGGATAGTAATAATAGAACAAGGACAATAATAACAGTTATAGCGATAATAATAATAATAATAATAAGGGCAATAATAATAGTTATAAGGAGAAAGAGAAGAGGAATAGGGATAATAATACTAGTAACAAGAATAATAATATCAGTTATAGCGATAATAATAATAGTAACAAGAATAATAATATCAGTTATAGCGATAATAATAATAGGAACAAGAATAATAATAACAGTTATAGCGATAATAATAATAGTAATAGCAGTAATAATAACAGTTATAGCGATAATAATAATAGTAATAAGGATAAAAATAATAGTTATAAGGATAACAGTTACAGCGATAATAATAATAATAGGAATAAGGATAATAATAATAGTTATAAGGATAAAGACAAGAGGAATAGGGATAATAATAATAGTAATAGGAATAATAATAACAGTTATAGCGATAATAATAATAGTATTCAGGATAATAATAACAGTTATAGCAATAATAATAATAGTAATAAGGATAATAATGATAGTTATAAGGTTAAAGACAAGAGTAATGCGGATAGTAACAATAGAATAAGGATAATAATAACAGTTATAGCGATAATAATAATAATGATAAGGATAATAATAGTAGTTATGAGGATAAAGACAAGAGTAATAGGGATAATAATAATAGTAATAGGAATAATAATAACAGTTATAGCGATAATAATACTAGTAACAAGAATAATAATATCAGTTATAGCGATAATAATACTAGTAACAAGAATAATAATATCAGTTATAGCGATAATAATAATAGTAACAAGAATAATAATATCAGTTATAGCGATAATAATAATAGGAACAAGAATAATAATAACAGTTATAGCGATAATAATAATAGTAATAGCAGTAATAATAACAGTTATAGCGATAATAATAATAGTAATAAGGATAAAAATAATAGTTATAAGGATAACAGTTACAGCGATAATAATAATAATAGGAATAAGGATAATAATAATAGTTATAAGGATAAAGACAAGAGGAATAGGGATAATAATAATAGTAATAGGAATAATAATAACAGTTATAGCGATAATAATAATAGTATTCAGGATAATAATAACAGTTATAGCAATAATAATAATAGTAATAAGGATAATAATGATAGTTATAAGGTTAAAGACAAGAGTAATACGGATAGAAACAATAGAATAAGGATAATAATATCAGATATAGCGATAATAATATTAGTAATAAGGATAACAATAACAGTTATAGCGATAATAATAATAATAATAACGATAATAATAATAGTTATAAGGATAAAGGCAAGAGTAATACGGATAGTAATAATAGTAACAAGAATAATAATAACAGTTATAAAGATAATAATAATAGTATTAAGGATAATAATAACAGATATAGCAATAATAATAATAGGAATAAGGATAATAATAATAGTTATAAGGATAAAGACAAGAGGAATAGGGATAATAATAATAGTAATAGGAAAAATAATAACAGTTATAGCGATAATAATAATAATAATAAGGATAATGATAATAGTTAAAAGGATAAAGACATGGGGAATGGGGATAATAATTTTAATAATAAGAATAGTATTAACAGTAATAGTGATAATAATAACATTTATAGCGATAATAATAATAGATATAAGTATAGGAATAACAGTTATAAGGACAAAGAGAAGAGTAATACGGATAGTAATAATAGAACAAGGACAATAATAACAGTTATAGCGATAATAATAATAATAATAAGGGCAATAATAATAGTTATAAGGAGAAAGACAAGAGGAATAGGGATAATGATACTAGTAACAAGAATAATAATAATAATAGTAATAATGATAATAATAATAGTTATGAGGATAAAGACAAGAGGAATAGGGATAATAATAATAGTAATAGGAATAATAACAACAGTTATAGCGATAATAAAAATAGTAATAAGGATAATAAAAATAGTTATAAGGATAAAGACAAGAGTAATAGGGATAATAATAATAGTAATAGGAATAATAATAACACTTATAGCGATAATAATAATAATAATAAGGATATTGATAATAGTTATAAGGATAAAGACAAGGGAAATGGGGATAATAATAATAGTAATAAGAATAATAACAACAGTTATAGCGATAATAAAAATAGTAATAAGGATAATAATAATACTTATAAGGATAAAGACAAGAGGAATAGCGATAATAATAATAGTAATAGGAATAATAATAACAGTTATAGCGATAATAATAATAATAATAAGGACAATGATAATAGTTATAAGGATAAAGGCAAGAGTAATACGGACAGTAATAATAGTAACAAGAATGATAATAACAGTTATAACGATAATAATAATAGTATTAAGGATAATAATGACAGTCATACCGATAATAATAATAGTAATAAGGATGAATAATAATAGTTAAAAGGAGAAAGACAAGAGGAATAGGGATAATAATAATAGTAACAAGAATAATAATAACAGTTATAGCGATAATAATAATAGTATTCAGGATAATAATAACAGTTATAGCAATAATAATAATAGTAATAATACTAATAATAATAGTTATAAGGATAAAGACAAGAGGAATAGGGATAATAATAATAGTAATAGGAAAAATAATAACAGTTATAGCGATAATAATAATAATAATAAGGATAATGATAATAGTTATAAGGATAAAGACATGGGGAATGGGGATAATAATTTTAATAATAAGAATAGTAATAACAGTAATAGTGATAATAATAACATTTATAGCGATAATAATAATAGATATAAGTATAGGAATAACAGTTATAAGGATAAAGAGAAGCGTAATACGGATAGTAATAATAGAACAAGGACAATAATAACAGTTATAGCGATAATAATAATAATAATAAGGGCAATAATAATAGTTATAAGGAGAAAGACAAGAGGAATAGGGATAATGATACTAGTAACAAGAATAATAATAACAGTTATAGCAATAATAATAATAGTAATAATGATAATAATAATAGTTATAAGGATAAAGGCAAGAGTAATAGGAATAATAATAACAGTTATAGCGATAATAATAATAATAATAAGGATAATGATAATAGTTATAAGGATAAAGACAAGGGAAATGGGGATAATAATAATAGTAATAAGAATAGTAATAACAGTAATAGTGATAATAATATCATTTATAGCGATAATAATCATAGATATATGTATAGGAATAACAGTTATAAGGATAAAGAGAAGAGTAATACGGATAGTAATAATAGAACAAGGACAATAATAACAGTTATAGCGATAATAATAATAATAATAAGGGCAATAATAATAGTTATAAGGAGAAAGACAAGAGGAATAGGGATAATGATACTAGTAACAAGAATAATAATAATAATAGTAATAATGATAATAATAATAGTTATGAGGATAAAGACAAGAGGAATAGGGATAATAATAATAGTAATAGGAATAATAACAACAGTTATAGCGATAATAAAAATAGTAATAAGGATAATAAAATTAGTTATAAGGATAAAGGCAAGAGTAATAGGGATAATAATAATAGTAATAGGAATAATAATAACAGTTATAGCGATAATAATAATAATAATAAGGATAATGATAATAGTTATAAGGATAAAGACAAGGGAAATGGGGATAATAATAATAGTAATAAGAATAGTAATAACAGTAATAGTGATAATAATAACATTTATAGCGATAATAATCATAGATATATGTATAGGAATAACAGTTATAAGGATAAAGAGAAGAGTAATACGGATAGTAATAATAGAACAAGGACAATAATAACAGTTATAGCGATAATAATAATAATAATAATAAGGGCAATAATAATAGTTATAAGGAGAAAGAGAAGAGGAATAGGGATAATAATACTAGTAACAAGAATAATAATATCAGTTATAGCGATAATAATAATAGTAACAAGAATAATAATATCAGTTATAGCGATAATAATAATAGGAACAAGAATAATAATAACAGTTATAGCGATAATAATAATAGTAATAGCAGTAATAATAACAGTTATAGCGATAATAATAATAGTAATAAGGATAAAAATAATAGTTATAAGGATAACAGTTACAGCGATAATAATAATAATAGGAATAAGGATAATAATAATAGTTATAAGGATAAAGACAAGAGGAATAGGGATAATAATAATAGTAATAGGAATAATAATAACAGTTATAGCGATAATAATAATAGTATTCAGGATAATAATAACAGTTATAGCAATAATAATAATAGTAATAAGGATAATAATGATAGTTATAAGGTTAAAGACAAGAGTAATGCGGATAGTAACAATAGAATAAGGATAATAATAACAGTTATAGCGATAATAATAATAATGATAAGGATAATAATAGTAGTTATGAGGATAAAGACAAGAGTAATAGGGATAATAATAATAGTAATAGGAATAATAATAACAGTTATAGCGATAATAATACTAGTAACAAGAATAATAATATCAGTTATAGCGATAATAATACTAGTAACAAGAATAATAATATCAGTTATAGCGATAATAATAATAGTAACAAGAATAATAATATCAGTTATAGCGATAATAATAATAGGAACAAGAATAATAATAACAGTTATAGCGATAATAATAATAGTAATAGCAGTAATAATAACAGTTATAGCGATAATAATAATAGTAATAAGGATAAAAATAATAGTTATAAGGATAACAGTTACAGCGATAATAATAATAATAGGAATAAGGATAATAATAATAGTTATAAGGATAAAGACAAGAGGAATAGGGATAATAATAATAGTAATAGGAATAATAATAACAGTTATAGCGATAATAATAATAGTATTCAGGATAATAATAACAGTTATAGCAATAATAATAATAGTAATAAGGATAATAATGATAGTTATAAGGTTAAAGACAAGAGTAATACGGATAGAAACAATAGAATAAGGATAATAATATCAGATATAGCGATAATAATATTAGTAATAAGGATAACAATAACAGTTATAGCGATAATAATAATAATAATAACGATAATAATAATAGTTATAAGGATAAAGGCAAGAGTAATACGGATAGTAATAATAGTAACAAGAATAATAATAACAGTTATAAAGATAATAATAATAGTATTAAGGATAATAATAACAGATATAGCAATAATAATAATAGGAATAAGGATAATAATAATAGTTATAAGGATAAAGACAAGAGGAATAGGGATAATAATAATAGTAATAGGAAAAATAATAACAGTTATAGCGATAATAATAATAATAATAAGGATAATGATAATAGTTAAAAGGATAAAGACATGGGGAATGGGGATAATAATTTTAATAATAAGAATAGTATTAACAGTAATAGTGATAATAATAACATTTATAGCGATAATAATAATAGATATAAGTATAGGAATAACAGTTATAAGGACAAAGAGAAGAGTAATACGGATAGTAATAATAGAACAAGGACAATAATAACAGTTATAGCGATAATAATAATAATAATAAGGGCAATAATAATAGTTATAAGGAGAAAGACAAGAGGAATAGGGATAATGATACTAGTAACAAGAATAATAATAATAATAGTAATAATGATAATAATAATAGTTATGAGGATAAAGACAAGAGGAATAGGGATAATAATAATAGTAATAGGAATAATAACAACAGTTATAGCGATAATAAAAATAGTAATAAGGATAATAAAAATAGTTATAAGGATAAAGACAAGAGTAATAGGGATAATAATAATAGTAATAGGAATAATAATAACACTTATAGCGATAATAATAATAATAATAAGGATATTGATAATAGTTATAAGGATAAAGACAAGGGAAATGGGGATAATAATAATAGTAATAAGAATAATAACAACAGTTATAGCGATAATAAAAATAGTAATAAGGATAATAATAATACTTATAAGGATAAAGACAAGAGGAATAGCGATAATAATAATAGTAATAGGAATAATAATAACAGTTATAGCGATAATAATAATAATAATAAGGACAATGATAATAGTTATAAGGATAAAGGCAAGAGTAATACGGACAGTAATAATAGTAACAAGAATGATAATAACAGTTATAACGATAATAATAATAGTATTAAGGATAATAATGACAGTCATACCGATAATAATAATAGTAATAAGGATGAATAATAATAGTTAAAAGGAGAAAGACAAGAGGAATAGGGATAATAATAATAGTAACAAGAATAATAATAACAGTTATAGCGATAATAATAATAGTATTCAGGATAATAATAACAGTTATAGCAATAATAATAATAGTAATAATACTAATAATAATAGTTATAAGGATAAAGACAAGAGGAATAGGGATAATAATAATAGTAATAGGAAAAATAATAACAGTTATAGCGATAATAATAATAATAATAAGGATAATGATAATAGTTATAAGGATAAAGACATGGGGAATGGGGATAATAATTTTAATAATAAGAATAGTAATAACAGTAATAGTGATAATAATAACATTTATAGCGATAATAATAATAGATATAAGTATAGGAATAACAGTTATAAGGATAAAGAGAAGCGTAATACGGATAGTAATAATAGAACAAGGACAATAATAACAGTTATAGCGATAATAATAATAATAATAAGGGCAATAATAATAGTTATAAGGAGAAAGACAAGAGGAATAGGGATAATGATACTAGTAACAAGAATAATAATAACAGTTATAGCAATAATAATAATAGTAATAATGATAATAATAATAGTTATAAGGATAAAGGCAAGAGTAATAGGAATAATAATAACAGTTATAGCGATAATAATAATAATAATAAGGATAATGATAATAGTTATAAGGATAAAGACAAGGGAAATGGGGATAATAATAATAGTAATAAGAATAGTAATAACAGTAATAGTGATAATAATATCATTTATAGCGATAATAATCATAGATATATGTATAGGAATAACAGTTATAAGGATAAAGAGAAGAGTAATACGGATAGTAATAATAGAACAAGGACAATAATAACAGTTATAGCGATAATAATAATAATAATAATAAGGGCAATAATAATAGTTATAAGGAGAAAGACAAGAGGAATAGGGATAATGATACTAGTAACAAGAATAATAATAATAATAGTAATAATGATAATAATAATAGTTATGAGGATAAAGACAAGAGGAATAGGGATAATAATAATAGTAATAGGAATAATAACAACAGTTATAGCGATAATAAAAATAGTAATAAGGATAATAAAAATAGTTATAAGGATAAAGACAAGAGTAATAGGGATAATAATAATAGTAATAGGAATAATAATAACACTTATAGCGATAATAATAATAATAATAAGGATATTGATAATAGTTATAAGGATAAAGACAAGGGAAATGGGGATAATAATAATAGTAATAAGAATAATAACAACAGTTATAGCGATAATAAAAATAGTAATAAGGATAATAATAATACTTATAAGGATAAAGACAAGAGGAATAGCGATAATAATAATAGTAATAGGAATAATAATAACAGTTATAGCGATAATAATAATAATAATAATAAGGACAATGATAATAGTTATAAGGATAAAGGCAAGAGTAATACGGACAGTAATAATAGTAACAAGAATGATAATAACAGTTATAACGATAATAATAATAGTATTAAGGATAATAATGACAGCCATAGCGATAATAATAATAGTAATAAGGATGAATAATAATAGTTATAAGGAGAAAGACAAGAAGAATAGGGATAATAATAATAGTAACAAGAATAATAATAACAGTTATAGCGATAATAATAATAGTATTCAGGATAATAATAACAGTTATAGCAATAATAATAATAGTAATAATACTAATAATAATAGTTATAAGGATAAAGACAAGAGGAATAGGGATAATAATAATAGTAATAGGAAAAATAATAACAGTTATAGCGATAGTAAAAATAGTAATACGGATAAGAATAATAGTTATGAGGATAAAGACAAGAGTAATACGGATAGTCAGAAAAGAATAAGGATAATAATAACAGTTATGTCGATAATAATAATAATAATAAGGGTAATAATAATAGTTATAAGGATAAAGACAAGAGGAATAGCGATAATAATAATAGTAATAGGAATAATAACAACAGTTATAGCGATAATAAAAATAGTAATAAGGATAATAAAAATAGTTATAAGGATAAAGACAAGAGTAATAGGGATAATAATAATAGTAATAGGAATAATAATAACAGTTATAGCGATAATAATAATAATAATAAGGACAATGATAATAGTTATAAGGATAAAGACAAGAGTAATGCGGATAGTAACAATAGAATAAGGATAATAATAACAGTTATAGCGATAATAATAATAATGATAAGGATAGTAATAGTAGTTATGAGGATAAAGACAAGAGTAATACGGATAGAAACAATAGAATAAGGCTAATAATATCAGATATAGCGATAATAATAGTAGTAATAAGGATAACAATAACAGTTATAGCGATAATAATAATAATAATAACGATAATAATAATAGTTATAAGGATAAAGGCAAGAGTAATACGGATAGTAATAATAGTAACAAGAATAATAATAACAGTTATAAAGATAATAATAATAGTATTAAGGATAATAATAACAGATATAGCAATAATAATAATAGTAATAAGGATAATAATAATAGTTATGAGGATAAAGACAAGTGTAATACGGATAGAAACAATAGAATAAGGATAATAATAACAGATATAGCGATAATAATAGTAGTAATAAGGATAACAATAACAGTTATAGCGATAATAATAATAATAATAACGATAATAATAATAGTTATAAGGATAAAGGCAAGAGTAATACGGATAGTAATAATAGTAACAAGAATAATAATAACAGTTAAAACGATAATAATAATAGTATTAAGGATAATAATAACAGTCATAGCGATAATAATAATAGTAATAAGGATGAATAATAATAGTTATAAGGAGAAAGACAAGAGGAATAGGGATAATAATAATAGTAACAAGAATAATAATAACAGGTATAGCGATAATAATAATAGTAATAAGGATAATAATAATAGTTATAAGGATAAAGACAAGAGGAATAGGGATAATAATAATAGTAATAGGAATAATAATAACAGTTATAGCGATAATAATAATAGTAATAAGGATAATAATAATAGTTATAAGGATAAAGGCAAGAGTAATACGGACAGTAATAATAGTAACAAGAATGATAATAACAGTTATAAGGATAATAATAATAGTATTAAGGATAATAATGACAGTCATAGCGATAATAATAATAGTAATAAGGATGAATAATAATAGTTATAAGGAGAAAGACAAGAGGAATAGGGATAATAATAATAGTAATAGGAATAATAATAACAGTTATAGCGATAATAGTAATAATAATAAGGATAATGATAATAGTTATAAGGATAAAGACGAGGGGAATGGGGATAATAATAATAGTAATAAGAATAATAACAACAGTTATAGCGATAATAAAAATAGTAATAAGGATAATAATAATACTTATAAGGATAAAGACAAGAGGAATAGGGATAATAATAATAGTAACAAGAATAATAATCACAGGTATAGCGATAATAATAATAATAGTAATAGCAATAATAATAACAGTTATAGCGATAATAATAATAATAATAAGGATAATGATAATAGTTATAAGGATAAAGACAAGGGGAATGGGGATAATAATAATAGTAATAAGAATAATAACAACAGTTATAGCGATAGTAAAAATAGTAATACGGATAAGAATAATAGTTATGAGGATAAAGACAAGAGTAATACGGATAGTCAGAAAAGAATAAGGATAATAATAACAGTTATGTTGATAATAATAATAATAATAAGGGTAATAATAATAGTTATAAGGATAAAGACAAGAGGAATAGCGATAATAATAATAGTAATAGGAATAATAACAACAGTTATAGCGATAATAAAAATAGTAATAAGGATAATAAAAATAGTTATAAGGATAAAGACAAGAGTAATAGGGATAATAATAATAGTAATAGGAATAATAATAACAGTTATAGCGATAATAATAATAATAATAAGGATAATGATAATAGTTATAAGGATAAAGACAAGGGAAATGGGGATAATAATAATAGTAATAAGAATAATAACAACAGTTATAGCGATAATAAAAATAGTAATAAGGATAATAATAATACTTATAAGGATAAAGACAAGAGGAATAGCGATAATAATAATAGTAATAGGAATAATAATAACAGTTATAGCGATAATAATAATAATAATAAGGACAATGATAATAGTTATAAGGATAAAGACATGGGGAATGGGGATAATAATATTAGTAATAAGAATAGTAATAACAGTAATAGTGATAATAATAACATTTATAGCGATAATAATAATAGTAATGAGGGCAATAATAATAGTTATAAGGAGAAAGACAAGAGGAATAGGGATAATAATAATAGTAACAAGAATAATAATAATAACAGTTATAGCGATAATAATAATAGTAATAACAATAATAATAATAACAGTTATAGCGATAATAATAATAGTAATAGGAATAATAATAACAGTTATAGCGATAATAATAATAGTATTCAGGATAATAATAACAGTTAAAGCAATAATAATAATAGGAATAAGGATAATAATAACAGGTATAGCAATAATAATAATAGGAATAAGGATAATAATAATAGTTATAAGGATAAAGACAAGAGGAATAGGGATAATAATAATAGCAATAGGAATAATAATAACAGTTATAGCGATAATAGTAATAATAATAAGGATAATGATAATAGTTATAAGGATAAAGACAAGGGGAATGGGGATAATAATAATAGTAATAAGAATAATAACAACAGTTATAGCGATAATAAAAATAGTAATAAGGATAATAATAATAGTTATAAGGATAAAGACAAGAGGAATAGGGATAATAATAATAGTAATAGGAATAATAATAACAGTTATAGCGATAATAATAATAATAATAAGGATAATGATAATAGTTATAAGGATAAAGACATGGGGAATGGGGATAGTAATATTAGTAATAAGAATAGTAATAACAGTAATAGTGATAATAATAACATTTATAGCGATAATAATCATAGATATATGTATAGGAATAACAGTTATAAGGATAAAGAGAAGAGTAATACGGATAGTAATAATAGAACAAGGACAATAATAACATTTATAGCGATAATAATAATAATAATAATAAGGGCAATAATAATAGTTATAAGGAGAAAGACAAGAGGAATAGGGATAATAATAATAGTAACAAGAATAATAATAACAGTTATAACGATAATAATAATAGTATTAAGGATAATAATGACAGTCATAGCGATAATAATAATAGTAATAACGATGAATAATAATAGTTATAAGGAGAAAGACAAGAGGAATAGGGATAATAATAATAGTAACAAGAATAATAATAACAGTTATAGCGATAATAATAATAGTATTCAGGATAATAATAACAGTTATAGCAATAATAATAATAGTAATAATAATAATAATAATAGTTATAAGGATAAAGACAAGAGGAATAGGGATAATAATAATAGTTATAGCGATAATAATAATAATAATAAGGATAATGATAATAGTTATAAGGATAAAGACATGGGGAATGGGGATAATAATTTTAATAATAAGAATAGTAATAACAGTAATAGTGATAATAATAACATTTATAGCGATAATAATAATAGATATAAGTATAGGAATAACAGTTATAAGGATAAAGAGAAGAGTAATACGGATAGTAATAATAGAACAAGGACAATAATAACAGTTATAGCGATAATAATAATAATAATAAGGGCAATAATAATAGTTATAAGGAGAAAGACAAGAGGAATAGGGATAATGATACTAGTAACAAGAATAATAATAACAGTTATAGCAATAATAATAATAGTAATAATGATAATAATAATAGTTATGAGGATAAAGACAAGAGGAATAGGGATAATAATAATAGTAATAGGAATAATAACAACAGTTATAGCGATAATAAAAATAGTAATAAGGATAATAAAAATAGTTATAAGGATAAAGACAAGAGTAATAGGGATAATAATAATAGTAATAGGAATAATAATAATAATAAGGATAATGATAATATTTATAAGGATAAAGACAAGGGAAATGGGGATAATAATAATAGTAATAAGAATAATAACAACAGTTATAGCGATACTAAAAATAGTAATAAGGATAATAATAATACTTATAAGGATAAAGACAAGAGGAATAGCGATAATAATAATAGTAATAGGAATAATAATAACAGTTATAGCGATAATAATAATAATAATAAGGATAATGATAATAGTTATAAGGATAAAGACATGGGGAATGGGGATAATAATATTAGTAATAAGAATAGTAATAACAGTAATAGTGATAATAATAACATTTATAGCGATAATAATAATAGTAATGAGGGCAATAATAATAGTTATAATTAGAAAGACAAGAGGAATAGGGATAATAATAATAGTAACAAGAATAATAATAACAGTTATAGCGATAATAATAATAGTAATAACAATAATAATAATAACAGTTATAGCGATAATAATAATAGTAATAGGAATAATAATAACAGTTATAGCGATAATAATAATAGTATTCAGGATAATAATAACAGTTAAAGCAATAATAATAATAGGAATAAGGATAATAATAACAGGTATAGCAATAATAATAATAGGAATAAGGATAATAATAATAGTTATAAGGATAAAGACAAGAGGAATAGGGATAATAATAATAGCAATAGGAATAATAATAACAGTTATAGCGATAATAGTAATAATAATAAGGATAATGATAATAGTTATAAGGATAAAGACAAGGGGAATGGGGATAATAATAATAGTAATAAGAATAATAACAACAGTTATAGCGATAATAAAAATAGTAATAAGGATAATAATAATAGTTATAAGGATAAAGACAAGAGGAATAGGGATAATAATAATAGTAATAGGAATAATAATAACAGTTATAGCGATAATAATAATAATAATAAGGATAATGATAATAGTTATAAGGATAAAGACATGGGGAATGGGGATAGTAATATTAGTAATAAGAATAGTAATAACAGTAATAGTGATAATAATAACATTTATAGCGATAATAATCATAGATATATGTATAGGAATAACAGTTATAAGGATAAAGAGAAGAGTAATACGGATAGTAATAATAGAACAAGGACAATAATAACAGTTATAGCGATAATAATAATAATAATAATAAGGGCAATAATAATAGTTATAAGGAGAAAGACAAGAGGAATAGGGATAATAATAATAGTAACAAGAATAATAATAACAGGTATAGCGATAATAATAATAGTAATAAGGATAATAATAATAGTTATAAGGATAAAGACAAGAGGAATAGGGATAATAATAATAGTAATAGGAATAATAATAACAGTTATAGCGATAATAATAATAGTAATAAGGATAATAATAATAGTTATAAGGATAAAGGCAAGAGTAATACGGACAGTAATAATAGTAACAAGAATGATAATAACAGTTATAACGATAATAATAATAGTATTAAGGATAATAATGACAGTCATAGCGATAATAATAATAGTAATAAGGATGAATAATAATAGTTATAAGGAGAAAGACAAGAGGAATAGGGATAATAATAATAGTAACAAGAATAATAATAACAGTTATAGCGATAATAATAATAGTATTCAGGATAATAATAACAGTTATAGCAATAATAATAATAGTAATAATAATAATAATAATAGTTATAAGGATAAAGACAAGAGGAATAGGGATAATAATAATAGTAATAGGAAAAATAATAACAGTTATAGCGATAATAATAATAATAATAAGGATAATGATAATAGTTATAAGGATAAAGACATGGGGAATGGGGATAATAATTTTAATAATAAGAATAGTAATAACAGTAATAGTGATAATAATAACATTTATAGCGATAATAATAATAGATATAAGTATAGGAATAACAGTTATAAGGATAAAGAGAAGAGTAATACGGATAGTAATAATAGAACAAGGACAATAATAACAGTTATAGCGATAATAATAATAATAATAAGGGCAATAATAATAGTTATAAGGAGAAAGACAAGAGGAATAGGGATAATGATACTAGTAACAAGAATAATAATAACAGTTATAGCAATAATAATAATAGTAATAATGATAATAATAATAGTTATGAGGATAAAGACAAGAGGAATAGGGATAATAATAATAGTAATAGGAATAATAACAACAGTTATAGCGATAATAAAAATAGTAATAAGGATAATAAAAATAGTTATAAGGATAAAGACAAGAGTAATAGGGATAATAATAATAGTAATAGGAATAATAATAATAATAAGGATAATGATAATATTTATAAGGATAAAGACAAGGGAAATGGGGATAATAATAATAGTAATAAGAATAATAACAACAGTTATAGCGATAATAAAAATAGTAATAAGGATAATAATAATACTTATAAGGATAAAGACAAGAGGAATAGCGATAATAATAATAGTAATAGGAATAATAATAACAGTTATAGCGATAATAATAATAATAATAAGGATAATGATAATAGTTATAAGGATAAAGACATGGGGAATGGGGATAATAATATTAGTAATAAGAATAGTAATAACAGTAATAGTGATAATAATAACATTTATAGCGATAATAATAATAGTAATGAGGGCAATAATAATAGTTATAAGGAGAAAGACAAGAGGAATAGGGATAATAATAATAGTAACAAGAATAATAATAACAGTTATAGCGATAATAATAATAGTAATAACAATAATAATAATAACAGTTATAGCGATAATAATAATAGTAATAGGAATAATAATAACAGTTATAGCGATAATAATAATAGTATTCAGGATAATAATAACAGTTAAAGCAATAATAATAATAGGAATAAGGATAATAATAACAGGTATAGCAATAATAATAATAGGAATAAGGATAATAATAATAGTTATAAGGATAAAGACAAGAGGAATAGGGATAATAATAATAGCAATAGTGATAATAATAACATTTATAGCGATAATAATAATAGTAATGAGGGCAATAATAATAGTTATAAGGAGAAAGACAAGAGGAATAGGGATAATAATAATAGTAACAAGAATAATAATAACAGTTATAGCGATAATAATAATAGTAATAACAATAATAATAATAACAGTTATAGCGATAATAATAATAGTAATAGGAATAATAATAACAGTTATAGCGATAATAATAATAGTATTCAGGATAATAATAACAGTTAAAGCAATAATAATAATAGGAATAAGGATAATAATAACAGGTATAGCAATAATAATAATAGGAATAAGGATAATAATAATAGTTATAATCATAAAGACAAGAGGAATAGGGATAATAATAATAACAATAGGAATAATAATAACAGTTATAGCGATAATAGTAATAATAATAAGGATAATGATAATAGTTATAAGGATAAAGACAAGGGGAATGGGGATAATAATAATAGTAATAAGAATAATAACAACAGTTATAGCGATAATAAAAATAGTAATAAGGATAATAATAATAGTTATAAGGATAAAGACAAGAGGAATAGGGATAATAATAATAGTAATAGGAATAATAATAACAGGTATAGCAATAATAATAATAGGAATAAGGATAATAATAATAGTTATAAGGATAAAGACAAGAGGAATAGGGATAATAATAATAGCAATAGTGATAATAATAACATTTATAGCGATAATAATAATAGTAATGAGGGCAATAATAATAGTTATAAGGAGAAAGACAAGAGGAATAGGGATAATAATAATAGTAACAAGAATAATAATAACAGTTATAGCGATAATAATAATAGTAATAACAATAATAATAATAACAGTTATAGCGATAATAATAATAGTAATAGGAATAATAATAACAGTTATAGCGATAATAATAATAGTATTCAGGATAATAATAACAGTTAAAGCAATAATAATAATAGGAATAAGGATAATAATAACAGGTATAGCAATAATAATAATAGGAATAAGGATAATAATAATAGTTATAAGGATAAAGACAAGAGGAATAGGGATAATAATAATAGCAATAGGAATAATAATAACAGTTATAGCGATAATAGTAATAATAATAAGGATAATGATAATAGTTATAAGGATAAAGACAAGGGGAATGGGGATAGTAATAATAGTAATAAGAATAATAACAACAGTTATAGCGATAATAAAAATAGTAATAAGGATAATGATAATAGTTATAAGGATAAAGACAAGAGGAATAGGGATAATAATAATAGTAATAGGAATAATAATAACAGTTATAGCGATAATAATAATAATAATAAGGATAATGATAATAGTTATAAGGATAAAGACATGGGGAATGGGGATAGTAATATTAGTAATAAGAATAGTAATAACAGTAATAGTGATAATAATAACATTTATAGCGATAATAATCATAGATATATGTATAGGAATAACAGTTATAAGGATAAAGAGAAGAGTAATACGGATAGTAATAATAGAACAAGGACAATAATAACAGTTATAGCGATAATAATAATAATAATAATAAGGGCAATAATAATAGTTATAAGGAGAAAGACAAGAGGAATAGGGATAATAATAATAGTAACAAGAATAATAATAACAGGTATAGCGATAATAATAATAGTAATAAGGATAATAATAATAGTTATAAGGATAAAGACAAGAGGAATAGGGATAATAATAATAGTAATAGGAAAAATAATAACAGTTATAGCGATAATAATAATAATAATAAGGATAATGATAATAGTTATAAGGATAAAGACATGGGGAATGGGGATAATAATTTTAATAATAAGAATAGTAATAACAGTAATAGTGATAATAATAACATTTATAGCGATAATAATAATAGATATAACTATAGGAATAACAGTTATAAGGATAAAGAGAAGAGTAATACGGATAGTAATAATAGAACAAGGACAATAATAACAGTTATAGCGATAATAATAATAATAATAAGGGCAATAATAATAGTTATAAGGAGAAAGACAAGAGGAATAGGGATAATGATACTAGTAACAAGAATAATAATAACAGTTATAGCAATAATAATAATAGTAATAATGATAATAATAATAGTTATGAGGATAAAGACAAGAGGAATAGGGATAATAATAATAGTAATAGGAATAATAACAACAGTTATAGCGATAATAAAAATAGTAATAAGGATAATAAAAATAGTTATAAGGATAAAGACAAGAGTAATAGGGATAATAATAATAGTAATAGGAATAATAATAATAATAAGGATAATGATAATATTTATAAGGATAAAGACAAGGGAAATGGGGATAATAATAATAGTAATAAGAATAATAACAACAGTTATAGCGATAATAAAAATAGTAATAAGGATAATAATAATATTTATAAGGATAAAGACAAGAGGAATAGCGATAATAATAATAGTAATAGGAATAATAATAACAGTTATAGCGATAATAATAATAATAATAAGGATAATGATAATAGTTATAAGGATAAAGACATGGGGAATGGGGATAATAATATTAGTAATAAGAATAGTAATAACAGTAATAGTGATAATAATAACATTTATAGCGATAATAATAATAGTAATGAGGGCAATAATAATAGTTATAAGGAGAAAGACAAGAGGAATAGGGATAATAATAATAGTAACAAGAATAATAATAACAGTTATAGCGATAATAATAATAGTAATAACAATAATAATAATAACAGTTATAGCGATAATAATAATAGTAATAGGAATAATAATAACAGTTATAGCGATAATAATAATAGTATTCAGGATAATAATAACAGTTAAAGCAATAATAATAATAGGAATAAGGATAATAATAACAGGTATAGCAATAATAATAATAGGAATAAGGATAATAATAATAGTTATAAGGATAAAGACAAGAGGAATAGGGATAATAATAATAGCAATAGTGATAATAATAACATTTATAGCGATAATAATAATAGTAATGAGGGCAATAATAATAGTTATAAGGAGAAAGACAAGAGGAATAGGGATAATAATAATAGTAACAAGAATAATAATAACAGTTATAGCGATAATAATAATAGTAATAACAATAATAATAATAACAGTTATAGCGATAATAATAATAGTAATAGGAATAATAATAACAGTTATAGCGATAATAATAATAGTATTCAGGATAATAATAACAGTTAAAGCAATAATAATAATAGGAATAAGGATAATAATAACAGGTATAGCAATAATAATAATAGGAATAAGGATAATAATAATAGTTATAATCATAAAGACAAGAGGAATAGGGATAATAATAATAACAATAGGAATAATAATAACAGTTATAGCGATAATAGTAATAATAATAAGGATAATGATAATAGTTATAAGGATAAAGACAAGGGGAATGGGGATAATAATAATAGTAATAAGAATAATAACAACAGTTATAGCGATAATAAAAATAGTAATAAGGATAATAATAATAGTTATAAGGATAAAGACAAGAGGAATAGGGATAATAATAATAGTAATAGGAATAATAATAACAGGTTATAGCAATAATAATAATAGGAATAAGGATAATAATAATAGTTATAAGGATAAAGACAAGAGGAATAGGGATAATAATAATAGCAATAGTGATAATAATAACATTTATAGCGATAATAATAATAGTAATGAGGGCAATAATAATAGTTATAAGGAGAAAGACAAGAGGAATAGGGATAATAATAATAGTAACAAGAATAATAATAACAGTTATAGCGATAATAATAATAGTAATAACAATAATAATAATAACAGTTATAGCGATAATAATAATAGTAATAGGAATAATAATAACAGTTATAGCGATAATAATAATAGTATTCAGGATAATAATAACAGTTAAAGCAATAATAATAATAGGAATAAGGATAATAATAACAGGTATAGCAATAATAATAATAGGAATAAGGATAATAATAATAGTTATAAGGATAAAGACAAGAGGGAATAGGGATAATAATAATAGCAATAGGAATAATAATAACAGTTATAGCGATAATAGTAATAATAATAAGGATAATGATAATAGTTATAAGGATAAAGACAAGGGGAATGGGGATAGTAATAATAGTAATAAGAATAATAACAACAGTTATAGCGATAATAAAAATAGTAATAAGGATAATGATAATAGTTATAAGGATAAAGACAAGAGGAATAGGGATAATAATAATAGTAATAGGAATAATAATAACAGTTATAGCGATAATAATAATAATAATAAGGATAATGATAATAGTTATAAGGATAAAGACATGGGGAATGGGGATAGTAATATTAGTAATAAGAATAGTAATAACAGTAATAGTGATAATAATAACATTTATAGCGATAATAATCATAGATATATGTATAGGAATAACAGTTATAAGGATAAAGAGAAGAGTAATACGGATAGTAATAATAGAACAAGGACAATAATAACAGTTATAGCGATAATAATAATAATAATAATAAGGGCAATAATAATAGTTATAAGGAGAAAGACAAGAGGAATAGGGATAATAATAATAGTAACAAGAATAATAATAACAGGTATAGCGATAATAATAATAGTAATAAGGATAATAATAATAGTTATAAGGATAAAGACAAGAGGAATAGGGATAATAATAATAGTAATAGGAAAAATAATAACAGTTATAGCGATAATAATAATAATAATAAGGATAATGATAATAGTTATAAGGATAAAGACATGGGGAATGGGGATAATAATTTTAATAATAAGAATAGTAATAACAGTAATAGTGATAATAATAACATTTATAGCGATAATAATAATAGATATAACTATAGGAATAACAGTTATAAGGATAAAGAGAAGAGTAATACGGATAGTAATAATAGAACAAGGACAATAATAACAGTTTATAGCGATAATAATAATAATAATAAGGGCAATAATAATAGTTATAAGGAGAAAGACAAGAGGAATAGGGATAATGATACTAGTAACAAGAATAATAATAACAGTTATAGCAATAATAATAATAGTAATAATGATAATAATAATAGTTATGAGGATAAAGACAAGAGGAATAGGGATAATAATAATAGTAATAGGAATAATAACAACAGTTATAGCGATAATAAAAATAGTAATAAGGATAATAAAAATAGTTATAAGGATAAAGACAAGAGTAATAGGGATAATAATAATAGTAATAGGAATAATAATAATAATAAGGATAATGATAATATTTATAAGGATAAAGACAAGGGAAATGGGGATAATAATAATAGTAATAAGAATAATAACAACAGTTATAGCGATAATAAAAATAGTAATAAGGATAATAATAATATTTATAAGGATAAAGACAAGAGGAATAGCGATAATAATAATAGTAATAGGAATAATAATAACAGTTATAGCGATAATAATAATAATAATAAGGATAATGATAATAGTTATAAGGATAAAGACATGGGGAATGGGGATAATAATATTAGTAATAAGAATAGTAATAACAGTAATAGTGATAATAATAACATTTATAGCGATAATAATAATAGTAATGAGGGCAATAATAATAGTTATAAGGAGAAAGACAAGAGGAATAGGGATAATAATAATAGTAACAAGAATAATAATAACAGTTATAGCGATAATAATAATAGTAATAACAATAATAATAATAACAGTTATAGCGATAATAATAATAGTAATAGGAATAATAATAACAGTTATAGCGATAATAATAATAGTATTCAGGATAATAATAACAGTTAAAGCAATAATAATAATAGGAATAAGGATAATAATAACAGGTATAGCAATAATAATAATAGGAATAAGGATAATAATAATAGTTATAAGGATAAAGACAAGAGGAATAGGGATAATAATAATAGCAATAGGAATAATAATAACAGTTATAGCGATAATAGTAATAATAATAAGGATAATGATAATAGTTATAAGGATAAAGACAAGGGGAATGGGGATAATAATAATAGTAATAAGAATAATAACAACAGTTATAGCGATAATAAAAATAGTAATAAGGATAATAATAATAGTTATAAGGATAAAGACAAGAGGAATAGGGATAATAATAATAGTAATAGGAATAATAATAACAGTTATAGCGATAATAATAATAATAATAAGGATAATGATAATAGTTATAAGGATAAAGACATGGGGAATGGGGATAGTAATATTAGTAATAAGAATAGTAATAACAGTAATAGTGATAATAATAACATTTATAGCGATAATAATCATAGATATTTGTATAGGAATAACAGTTATAAGGATAAAGAGAAGAGTAATACGGATAGTAATAATAGAACAAGGACAATAATAACAGTTATAGCGATAATAATAATAATAATAATAAGGGCAATAATAATAGTTATAAGGAGAAAGACAAGAGGAATAGGGATAATAATAATAGTAACAAGAATAATAATAACAGGTATAGCGATAATAATAATAGTAATAAGGATAATAATAATAGTTATAAGGATAAAGACAAGAGGAATAGGGATAATAATAATAGTAATAGGAAAAATAATAACAGTTATAGCGATAATAATAATAATAATAAGGATAATGATAATAGTTATAAGGATAAAGACATGGGGAATGGGGATAATAATTTTAATAATAAGAATAGTAATAACAGTAATAGTGATAATAATAACATTTATAGCGATAATGATAATAATAATAGATATAAGTATAGGAATAACAGTTATAAGGATAAAGAGAAGAGTAATACGGATAGTAATAATAGAACAAGGACAATAATAACAGTTATAGCGATAATAATAATAATAATAAGGGAAATAATAATAGTTATAAGGAGAAAGACAAGAGGAATAGGGATAATGATACTAGTAACAAGAATAATAATAACAGTTTATAGCAATAATAATAATAGTAATAATGATAATAATAATAGTTATGAGGATAAAGACAAGAGGAATAGGGGATAATAATAATAGTAATAGGAATAATAACAACAGTTATAGCGATAATAAAAATAGTAATTAAGGATAATAAAAATAGTTATAAGGATAAAGACAAGAGTAATAGGGATAATAATAATAGTAATAGGAATAATAATAACACTGTATAGCGATAATAATAATAATAATAAGGATATTGATAATAGTTATAAGGATAAAGACAAGGGAAATGGGGATAATAATAATAATAATAAGAATAATAACAACAGTTTATAGCGATAATAAAAATAGTAATAAGGATAATAATAATACTTATAAGGATAAAGACAAGAGGAATAGCGATAATAATAATAGTAATAGGAATAATAATAACAGTTATAGCGATAATAATAATAATAATAAGGACAATGATAATAGTCATAAGGATAAAGACATGGGGAATGGGGATAATAATATTAGTAATAAGAATAGTAATAACAGTAATAGTGATAATAATAACATTTATAGCGATAATAATAATAGTAATGAGGGCAATAATAATAGTTATAAGGAGAAAGACAAGAGGAATAGGGATAATAATAATAGTAACAAGAATAATAATAACAGTTTATAGCGATAATAATAATAGTAATAACAATAATAATAATAACAGTTATAGCGATAATAATAATAGTAATAGGAATAATAATAACAGTGATAGCGATATAATAAAATAGTATTCAGGATAATAATAACAGTTATAGCAATAATAATAATAGGAATAAGGATAATAATAACAGGTATAGCAATAATAATAATAGGAATAAGGATAATAATAATAGTTATAAGGATAAAGACAAGAGGAATAGGGATAATAATAATAGTAATAGGAATAATAATAACAGTTTATAGCGATAATAGTAATAATAATAAGGATAATGATAATAGTTATAAGGATAAAGACAAGGGGAATGGGGATAATAATAATAGTAATAAGAATAATAACAACAGTTATAGCGATAATAAAAAATAGTAATAAGGATAATAATAATAGTTATAAGGATAAAGACAAGAGGAATAGGGATAATAATAATAGTAATAGGAATAATAATAACAGTTATAGCGATAATAGTAATAATAATAAGGATAATGATAATAGTTATAAGGATAAAGACAAGGGTAATGGGGATAATAATAATAGTAATAAGAATAATAACAACAGTTATAGCGATAATAAAAATAGTAATAAGGATAATAATAATAGTTATAAAGGATAAAGACAAGAGGAATAGGGATAATAATAATAGTAATAGGAATAATAATAACAGTTATAGCGATAATAATAATAATAATAAGGATAATGATAATAGTTATAAGGATAAAGACATGGGGAATGGGGATAATAATATTAGTAATAAGAATAGTAATAACAGTAATAGTGATAATAATAACATTTATAGCGATAATAATAATAGTAATGGAGGGCAATAATAATAGTTATAAGGAGAAAGACAAGAGGAATAGGGATAATAATAATAGTAACAAGAATAATAATATCAGTTATAGCGATAATAATAATAGTAATAACAATAATAATAATAACAGTTATAGCGATAATAATAATAGTAATAACAATAATAATAATAACAGTTATAGCGATAATAATAATAGTAATAGGAATAATAATAACAGTTATAGCGATAATAATAATAGTATTCAGGATAATAATAACAGTTAAAGCAATAATAATAATAGGAATAAGGATAATAATAACAGGTATAGCAATAATAATAATAGGAATAAGGATAATAATAATAGTTATAAGGATAAAGACAAGAGGAATAGGGATAATAATAATAGTAATAGGAATAATAATAACAGTTATAGCGATAATAGTAATAATAATAAGGATAATGATAATAGTTTAAGGATAAAGACAAGGGGAATGGGGATAATAATAATAGTAATAAGAATAATAACAACAGTTATAGCGATAATAAAAATAGTAATAAGGATAATAATAATAGTTTATAAGGATAAAGACAAGAGGAATAGGGATAATAATAATAGTAATAAGAATAATAACAACAGTTATAGCGATAATAAAAATAGTAATAAGGATAATAATAATAGTTATAAGGATAAAGACAAGAGGAATAGGGGATTAATAAATAATAGTAATAGGAATAATAATAACAGTTATAGCGATAATAATAATAGTAATTCAGGATTATAATAACAGTTTATAGCAATAATAATAATAGTAATAAGGATAATAATGATAGTTATAAGGTTAAAGACAAGAGTTAATGCGGATAGTAACAATAGAATAAGGATAATAATAACAGTTTATAGCGATAATAATAATAATGATAAGGATAAATAATAGTAGTTATGAGGATAAAGACAAGAGTAATACGGATAGAAACAATAGAATAAGGCTAATAATATCAGATATAGCGATAATAATAGTAGTAATAAGGATAACAATAACAGTTTATAGCGATAATAATAATAATAATAACGATAATAATAATAGTTGTAAGGATAAAGGCAAGAGCAATACGGACAGTAATAATAGTAACAAGAATAATAATAACAGTTATAAAGATAATAATAATAGTATTAAGGATAATAATAACAGATATAGCAATATTAATAATAGTAATAAGGATAATAATAATAGTTATGAGGATAAAGACAAGAGTAATACGGATAGAAACAATAGAATAAGGATAATAATAACAGATATAGCGATAATAATAGTAGTAATAAGGATAACAATATCAGTTATAGCGATAATAATAATAATAATAACGATAATAATAATAGTTATAAGGATAAAGGCAAGAGTAAATACGGATAGTAATAATAGTAACAAGAATAATAATAACAGTTAAAAACGATAATAATAATAGTATTAAGGATAATAATAACAGTCATAGCGATAATAATAATAGTAATAAGGACGAATAATAATAGTTATAAGGAGAAAGACAAGAGGAATAGGGATAATAATAATAGTAACAAGAATAATAATAACAGGTATAGCGATAATAATAATAGTAATAAGGATAATAATAATAGTTATAAGGATAAAGACAAGAGGAATAGGGATAATAATAATAGTAATAGGAATAATAATAACAGTTATAGCGATAATAATAATAGTAAATAAGGATAATAATAATAGTTATAAGGATAAAGGCAAGAGTAATACGGACAGTAATAATAGTAACAAGAATGATAATAACAGTTATAACGATATTAATAATAGTATTAAGGATAATAATGACAATAAGGATGAATAATAATAGTTATAAGGAGAAAGACAAGAGGAATAGGGATAATAATAATAGTAACAAGAATAATAATAACAGTTATAGCGATAATAATAATAGTATTCAGGATAATAATAACAGTTATAGCAATAATAATAATAGTAATAATAATAATAATAATAGTTATAAGGATAAAGACAAGAGGAATAGGGATAATAATAATAGTAATAGGAAAAATAATAACAGTTATAGCGATAATAATAATAATAATAAGGATAATGATAATAGTTATAAGGATGAAGACATGGGGAATGGGGATAATAATTTTAATAATAAGAATAGTAATAACAGTAATAGTGATAATAATAACATTTATAGCGATAATAATAATAGATATAAGTATAGGAATAACAGTTATAAGGAAAAAGAGAAGAGTAATACGGATAGTAATAATAGAACAAGGACAATAATAACAGTTATAGCGATAATAATAATAATAATAATAAGGGCAATAATAATAGTTAGAAGGAGAAAGACAAGAGGAATAGGGATAATGATACTAGTAACAAGAATAATAATAACAGTTATAGCAATAATAATAATAGTAATAATGATAATAATAATAGTTATGAGGATAAAGACAAGAGGAATAGGGATAATAATAATAGTAATAGGAATAATAACAACAGTTATAGCGATAATAAAATAGTAATAAGGATAATAAAAATAGTTATAAGGATAAAGACAAGAGTAATAGGGATAATAATAATAGTAATAGGAATAATAATAACAGTTATAGCGATAATAATAATAATAATAAGGATAATGATAATAGTTATAAGGATAAAGACAAGGGAAATGGGGATAATAATAATAGTAATAAGAATAATAACAACAGTTATAGCGATAATAAAAATAGTAATAAGGATAATAATAATACTTATAAGGATAAAGACAAGAGGAATAGCGATAATAATAATAGTAATAGGAATAATAATAACAGTTATAGCGATAATAATAATAATAATAAGGACAATGATAATAGTTATAAGGATAAAGACATGGGGAATGGGGATAATAATATTAGTAATAAGAATAGTAATAACAGTAATAGTGATAATAATAACATTTATAGCGATAATAATAATAGTAATGAGGGCAATAATAATAGTTATAAGGAGAAAGACAAGAGGAATAGGGATAATAATAATAGTAACAAGAATAATAATAACAGTTATAGCGATAATAATAATAGTAATAACAATAATAATAATAACAGTTATAGCGATAATAATAATAGTAATAGGAATAATAATAACAGTTATAGCGATAATAATAATAGTATTCAGGATAATAATAACAGTTAAAGCAATAATAATAATAGGAATAAGGATAATAATATCAGGTATAGCAATAATAATAATAGGAATAAGGATAATAATAATAGTTATAAGGATAAAGACAAGAGGAATAGGGATAATAATAATAGTAATAGGAATAATAATAACAGTTATAGCGATAATAATAATAGTATTCAGGATAATAATAACAGTTATAGCAATAATAATAATAGTAATAAGGATAATAATGATAGTTATAAGGTTAAAGACAAGAGTAATGCGGATAGTAACAATAGAATAAGGATAATAATAACAGTTATAGCGATAATAATAATAATGATTAGGATAATAATAGTAGTTATGAGGATAAAGAGAAGAGTAATACGGATAGAAACAATAGAATAAGGCTAATAATATCAGATATAGCGATAATAATAGTAGTAATAAGGATAACAATAACAGTTATAGCGATAATAATAATAATAATAACGATAATAATAATAGTTGTAAGGATAAAGGCAAGAGTAATACGGATAGTAATAATAGTAACAAGAATAATAATAACAGTTATAAAGATAATAATAATAGTATTAAGGATAATAATAACAGATATAGCAATAATAATAATAGTAATAAGGATAATAATAATAGTTATGAGGATAAAGACAAGAGTAATACGGATAGAAACAATAGAATAAGGATAATAATAACAGATATAGCGATAATAATAGTAGTAATAAGGATAACAATAACAGTTATAGCGATAATAATAATAATAATAACGATAATAATAATAGTTATAAGGATAAAGGCAAGAGTAATACGGATAGTAATAATAATAACAAGAATAATAATAACAGTTAAAACGATAATAATAATAGTATTAAGGATAATAATAACAGTCATAGCGATAATAATAATAGTAATAAGGATGAATAATAATAGTTATAAGGAGAAAGACAAGAGGAATAGGGATAATAATAATAGTAACAAGAATAATAATAACAGGTATAGCGATAATAATAATAGTAATAAGGATAATAATAATAGTTATAAGGATAAAGACAAGAGGAATAGGGATAATAATAATAGTAATAGGAATAATAATAACAGTTATAGCGATAATAATAATAGTAATAAGGATAATAATAATAGTTATAAGGATAAAGGCAAGAGTAATACGGACAGTAATAATAGTAACAAGAATGATAATAACAGTTATAACGATAATAATAATAGTATTAAGGATAATAATGACAGTCATAGCGATAATAATAATAGTAATAAGGATGAATAATAATAGTTATAAGGAGAAAGACAAGAGGAATAGGGATAATAATAATAGTAACAAGAATAATAATAACAGTTATAGCGATAATAATAATAGTAATAGGAAAAATAATAACAGTTATAGCGATAATAATAATAATAATAAGGATAATGATAATAGTTATAAGGATAAAGACATGGGGAATGGGGATAATAATTTTAATAATAAGAATAGTAATAACAGTAATAGTGATAATAATAACATTTATAGCGATAATAATAATAGATATAAGTATAGGAATAACAGTTATAAGGATAAAGAGAAGAGTAATACGGATAGTAATAATAGAACAAGGACAATAATAACAGTTATAGCGATAATAATAATAATAATAAGGGCAATAATAATAGTTATAAGGAGAAAGACAAGAGGAATAGGGATAATGATACTAGTAACAAGAATAATAATAACAGTTATAGCAATAATAATAATAGTAATAATGATAATAATAATAGTTATGAGGATAAAGACAAGAGGAATAGGGATAATAATAATAGTAATAGGAATAATAACAACAGTTATAGCGATAATAAAAATAGTAATAAGGATAATAAAAATAGTTATAAGGATAAAGACAAGAGTAATAGGGATAATAATAATAGTAATAGGAATAATAATAACAGTTATAGCGATAATAATAATAATAATAAGGATAATGATAATAGTTATAAGGATAAAGACAAGGGAAATGGGGATAATAATAATAGTAATAAGAATAATAACAACAGTTATAGCGATAATAAAAATAGTAATAAGGATAATAATAATACTTATAAGGATAAAGGCAAGAGGAATAGCGATAATAATAATAGTAATAGGAATAATAATAACAGTTATAGCGATAATAATAATAATAATAAGGACAATGATAATAGTTATAAGGATAAAGACATGGGGAATGGCAATAATAATATTAGTAATAAGAATAGTAATAACAGTAATAGTGATAATAATAACATTTATAGCGATAATAATAATAGTAATGAGGGCAATAATAATAGTTATAAGGAGAAAGACAAGAGGAATAGGGATAATAATAATAGTAACAAGAATAATAATAACAGTTATAGCGATAATAATAATAGTAATAACAATAATAATAATAACAGTTATAGCGATAATAATAATAGTAATAGGAATAATAATAACAGTTATAGCGATAATAATAATAGTATTCAGGATAATAATAACAGTTATAGCAATAATAATAATAGGAATAAGGATAATAATAACAGGTATAGCAATAATAATAATAGGAATAAGGATAATAATAATAGTTATAAGGATAAAGACAAGAGGAATAGGGATAATAATAATAGTAATAGGAATAATAATAACAGTTATAGCGATAACAAAAATAGTAATAAGGATAATAATAATAGTTAAAAGGATAAAGACAAGAGGAATAGGGATAATAATAATAGTAATAGGAATAATAATAACAGTTATAGCGATAATAATAATAATAATAAGGATAATGATAATAGTTATAAGGATAAAGACATGGGGAATGGGGATAATAATATTAGTAATAAGAATAGTAATAACAGTAATAGTGCTAATAATAACATTTATAGCGATAATAATAATAGTAATGAGGGCAATAATAATAGTTATAAGGAGAAAGACAAGAGGAATAGGGATAATAATAATAGTAACAAGAATAATAATAACAGTTATAGCGATAATAATAATAGTAATAACAATAATAATAATAACAGTTATAGCGATAATAATAATAGTAATAGGAATAATAATAACAGTTATAGCGATAATAATAATAGTATTCAGGATAATAATAACAGTTAAAGCAATAATAATAATAGGAATAAGGATAATAATATCAGGTATAGCAATAATAATAATAGGAATAAGGATAATAATAATAGTTATAAGGATAAAGACAAGAGGAATAGGGATAATAATAATAGTAATAGGAATAATAATAACAGTTATAGCGATAATAATAATAGTATTCAGGATAATAATAACAGTTATAGCAATAATAATAATAGTAATAAGGATAATAATGATAGTTATAAGGTTAAAGACAAGAGTAATGCGGATAGTAACAATAGAATAAGGATAATAATAACAGTTATAGCGATAATAATAATAATGATTAGGATAATAATAGTAGTTATGAGGATAAAGAGAAGAGTAATACGGATAGAAACAATAGAATAAGGCTAATAATATCAGATATAGCGATAATAATAGTAGTAATAAGGATAACAATAACAGTTATAGCGATAATAATAATAATAATAACGATAATAATAATAGTTGTAAGGATAAAGGCAAGAGTAATACGGATAGTAATAATAGTAACAAGAATAATAATAACAGTTATAAAGATAATAATAATAGTATTAAGGATAATAATAACAGATATAGCAATAATAATAATAGTAATAAGGATAATAATAATAGTTATGAGGATAAAGACAAGAGTAATACGGATAGAAACAATAGAATAAGGATAATAATAACAGATATAGCGATAATAATAGTAGTAATAAGGATAACAATAACAGTTATAGCGATAATAATAATAATAATAACGATAATAATAATAGTTATAAGGATAAAGGCAAGAGTAATACGGATAGTAATAATAATAACAAGAATAATAATAACAGTTAAAACGATAATAATAATAGTATTAAGGATAATAATAACAGTCATAGCGATAATAATAATAGTAATAAGGATGAATAATAATAGTTATAAGGAGAAAGACAAGAGGAATAGGGATAATAATAATAGTAACAAGAATAATAATAACAGGTATAGCGATAATAATAATAGTAATAAGGATAATAATAATAGTTATAAGGATAAAGACAAGAGGAATAGGGATAATAATAATAGTAATAGGAATAATAATAACAGTTATAGCGATAATAATAATAGTAATAAGGATAATAATAATAGTTATAAGGATAAAGGCAAGAGTAATACGGACAGTAATAATAGTAACAAGAATGATAATAACAGTTATAACGATAATAATAATAGTATTAAGGATAATAATGACAGTCATAGCGATAATAATAATAGTAATAAGGATGAATAATAATAGTTATAAGGAGAAAGACAAGAGGAATAGGGATAATAATAATAGTAACAAGAATAATAATAACAGTTATAGCGATAATAATAATAGTAATAGGAAAAATAATAACAGTTATAGCGATAATAATAATAATAATAAGGATAATGATAATAGTTATAAGGATAAAGACATGGGGAATGGGGATAATAATTTTAATAATAAGAATAGTAATAACAGTAATAGTGATAATAATAACATTTATAGCGATAATAATAATAGATATAAGTATAGGAATAACAGTTATAAGGATAAAGAGAAGAGTAATACGGATAGTAATAATAGAACAAGGACAATAATAACAGTTATAGCGATAATAATAATAATAATAAGGGCAATAATAATAGTTATAAGGAGAAAGACAAGAGGAATAGGGATAATGATACTAGTAACAAGAATAATAATAACAGTTATAGCAATAATAATAATAGTAATAATGATAATAATAATAGTTATGAGGATAAAGACAAGAGGAATAGGGATAATAATAATAGTAATAGGAATAATAACAACAGTTATAGCGATAATAAAAATAGTAATAAGGATAATAAAAATAGTTATAAGGATAAAGACAAGAGTAATAGGGATAATAATAATAGTAATAGGAATAATAATAACAGTTATAGCGATAATAATAATAATAATAAGGATAATGATAATAGTTATAAGGATAAAGACAAGGGAAATGGGGATAATAATAATAGTAATAAGAATAATAACAACAGTTATAGCGATAATAAAAATAGTAATAAGGATAATAATAATACTTATAAGGATAAAGGCAAGAGGAATAGCGATAATAATAATAGTAATAGGAATAATAATAACAGTTATAGCGATAATAATAATAATAATAAGGACAATGATAATAGTTATAAGGATAAAGACATGGGGAATGGCAATAATAATATTAGTAATAAGAATAGTAATAACAGTAATAGTGATAATAATAACATTTATAGCGATAATAATAATAGTAATGAGGGCAATAATAATAGTTATAAGGAGAAAGACAAGAGGAATAGGGATAATAATAATAGTAACAAGAATAATAATAACAGTTATAGCGATAATAATAATAGTAATAACAATAATAATAATAACAGTTATAGCGATAATAATAATAGTAATAGGAATAATAATAACAGTTATAGCGATAATAATAATAGTATTCAGGATAATAATAACAGTTATAGCAATAATAATAATAGGAATAAGGATAATAATAACAGGTATAGCAATAATAATAATAGGAATAAGGATAATAATAATAGTTATAAGGATAAAGACAAGAGGAATAGGGATAATAATAATAGTAATAGGAATAATAATAACAGTTATAGCGATAACAAAAATAGTAATAAGGATAATAATAATAGTTAAAAGGATAAAGACAAGAGGAATAGGGATAATAATAATAGTAATAGGAATAATAATAACAGTTATAGCGATAATAATAATAATAATAAGGATAATGATAATAGTTATAAGGATAAAGACATGGGGAATGGGGATAATAATATTAGTAATAAGAATAGTAATAACAGTAATAGTGCTAATAATAACATTTATAGCGATAATAATAATAGTAATGAGGGCAATAATAATAGTTATAAGGAGAACGACAAGAGGAATAGGGATAATAATAATAGTAATAGGAATAATAATAACAGTTATAGCGATAATAATAATAGTATTCAGGATAATAATAACAGTTAAAGCAATAATAATAATAGGAATAAGGATAATAATAACAGGTATAGCAATAATAATAATAGGAATAAGGATAATAATAATAGTTATAAGGATAAAGACAAGAGGAATAGGGATAATAATAATAGTAATAGGAATAATAATAACAGTTATAGCGATAATAGTAATAATAATAAGGATAATGATAATAGTTATAAGGATAAAGACAAGGGGAATGGGGATAATAATAATAGTAATAAGAATAATAACAACAGTTATAGCGATAATAAAAATAGTAATAAGGATAATAATAATAGTTATAAGGATAAAGACAAGAGGAATAGGGATAATAATAATAGTAATAGGAATAATAATAACAGTTATAGCGATAATAATAATAATAATAAGGATAATGATAATAGTTATAAGGATAAAGACATGGGGAATGGGGATAGTAATATTAGTAATAGTGATAATAATAACATTTATAGCGATAATAATCATAGATATATGTATAGGAATAACAGTTATAAGGATAAAGAGAAGAGTAATACGGATAGTAATAATAGAACAAGGACAATAATAACAGTTATAGCGATAATAATAATAATAATAATAAGGGCAATAATAATAGTTATAAGGAGAAAGAGAAGAGGAATAGGGATAATAATACTAGTAACAAGAATAATAATATCAGTTATAGCGATAATAATAATAGTAACAAGAATAATAATATCAGTTATAGCGATAATAATAATAGGAACAAGAATAATAATAACAGTTATAGCGATAATAATAATAGTAATAGCAGTAATAATAACAGTTATAGCGATAATAATAATAGTAATAAGGATAAAAATAATAGTTATAAGGATAACAGTTACAGCGATAATAATAATAATAGGAATAAGGATAATAATAATAGTTATAAGGATAAAGACGAGAGGAATAGGGATAATAATAATAGTAATAGGAATAATAATAACAGTTATAGCGATAATAATAATAGTATTCAGGATAATAATAACAGTTATAGCAATAATAATAATAGTAATAAGGATAATAATGATAGTTATAAGGTTAAAGACAAGAGTAATGCGGATAGTAACAATAGAATAAGGATAATAATAACAGTTATAGCGATAATAATAATAATGATAAGGATAATAATAGTAGTTATGAGGATAAAGGCAAGAGTAATACGGATAGAAACAATAGAATAAGGATAATAATATCAGATATAGCGATAATAATAGTAGTAATAAGGATAACAATAACAGTTATAGCGATAATAATAATAATAATAACGATAATAATAATAGTTATAAGGATAAAGGCAAGAGTAATACGGATAGTAATAATAGTAACAAGAATAATAATAACAGTTATAAAGATAATAATAATAGTATTAAGGATAATAATAACAGATATAGCAATAATAATAATAGGAATAAGGATAATAATAATAGTTATAAGGATAAAGACAAGAGGAATAGGGATAATAATAATAGTAATAGGAATAATAATAACAGTTATAGCGATAATAGTAATAATAATAAGGATAATGATAATAGTTATAAGGATAAAGACAAGGGGAATGGGGATAATAATAATAGTAATAAGAATAATAACAACAGTTATAGCGATAGTAAAAATAGTAATACGGATAAGAATAATAGTTATGAGGATAAAGACAAGAGTAATACGGATAGTCAGAAAAGAATAAGGATAATAATAACAGTTATGTCGATAATAATAATAATAATAAGGGTAATAATAATAGTTATAAGGATAAAGACAAGAATAATACGGATAGTAACAATAGAATAAGGATGATAATAACAGTTATAGCGATAATAATAATAGATATAAGTATAGGAATAACAGTTATAAGGATAAAGAGAAGAGTAATACGGATAGTAATAATAGAACAAGGACAATAATAACAGTTATAGCGATAATAATAATAGTAATAAGGATGAATAATAATAGTTATAAGGAGAAAGACAAGAGGAATAGGGATAATAATAATAGTAACAAGAATAATAATAATATTTATAGCGATAATAATAATAGTAATAGCCATAATGATAATAGTAATAAGGATAAAGAAAAGAGGAATAGGGATAATAATAATAGTAATAGGAATAATAATAACAGTTACAGCGATAATAATAATAATAATAAGAATAATTATAATAGTTATAAGGATAAAGTCGAGGGGAATAGGGATAATTATAATAGTAATAAGAATAGGAATAACAGTAATAATGATAATAATAACATTTATAGCGATAATAATAATAGATACAAGTATACGAATAACAGTTATAAGGATAAAGAGAAGAGTAATACGGATATTAATAATAGAACAAGGACAATAATAACAGTTATAGCGATAATAATAATAGCAATAAGGATAATCATAATAGTTATAAGGATAAAGACCAGAGGAATTGGGATAATAATAATAATAGTAAGAAGAATAATAATAACAGTTACAGCTATAATAATAATAATATTAAGGATAATAATAACAGTTATAAGGATAAAGACAAGAGTAATACGGATAGTAACAATAGAATAAGGATAAAAATGACAGTTATAGCGAATAATAATAATAGTATCAAGGATAACAATAACAGTTATAGCGATAATAATAATAGTAATAAGGATGAATAATAATAGTTATAAGGAGAAAGACAAGAGGAATAGGGAGAATAATAATAGTAATAAGAACAATATTAACAGTTATAGCGCTAATAATAATAGCAATAAGGATAATAATAATAGTTATAAGGATAAAGGCAAGAGTAATACGGATAGTAACATTAGATAAAGGATAATAATAACAGTTATAGCGATAATAATAATAATAATAAAGACAATAATAATAGTTATAAGGATAAAGACAAGAGGAGTTAGGATAATAATAATAGTAATAAGAATAATAATAACAGTTACAGCTATAATAATAATAATAATAAGGATAATATTAACAGTTATAAGGATAAAGACAAGAGTAATACGGATAGTAACAATAGAATAAGGATAAAAATGACAGTTATAGCGAATAATAATAATAGTATCAAGGATAACAATAACAGTTATAGCGATAATAATAATAGTAATAAGGATGAATAATAATAGTTATAAGGAGAAAGACAAGAGGAATAGGGATAATAATAATAGCAACAAGAATAATAATAACAGTTATAGCGATAATAATAATAGTAATAGCAATAATAATAACAGTTATAGCGATAATAATAATAGTAATAAGGATAATAATAATACTTATAAGGATAAAGACAAGAGGAATAGGGATAATAATAATAGTAATAGGAAAAATAATAACAGTTATAGCGATAATAAGAATAATAATAAGGATAATAATAATAGTTATAAGGATAAAGACAAGAGTAATGCGGATAGTAACAATAGAATACGGATAATAATAACAGTTATAGCGATAATAATAATAGTAATAAGGATAACAATAACAGTTATAGCGATAATAATAATAGTAATAAGGATGAATAATAATAGTTATAAGGAGAAAGACACGTGGAATAGGGATAATAATAATAGCAACAAGAATAATAATAACATTAATAGCGATAATAATAATAGTAATAAGGATAATAATAATAGTTATAAGGATAAAGACAAGAGGAATAGGGATAATAATAATAGTAATAGGAATAATAATAACAGTTACAGCGATAATAATAATAATAATAAGGATAATGATAATAGTTATAAGGATAAAGACGAGGGGAATAGGGATAATAATAATAGTAACAAGAATAATAATAACTGTTATAGCGATAATAATAATAGTAATAACAATAATAATAACAGTTATAGCGATAATAATAATAGTAATAAGGACAACAATAATAGTTATAAGGATAAAGACAAGAGGAATAGGGATAATAATATTAGTAATAAGAATAGTAATAACACTAATAGTGATAATAATAATAGATATAAGTATAGGAATAACAGTTATAAGGATAAAGGCAAGAGTAATACGGATAGTAATAATAGTAACAAGAATAATAATAACAGTTATAGCGATAATAATAATAGTATTCATGATAATAATAACAGTTATAGCAATAATCATAATAGGAATAAGGATAATAATAATAGTTATAAGGATAAAGACATGGGGAATGGGGATAATAATATTAGTAATAAGAATAGTAATAACAGTAATAGTGATAATAATAACATTTATAGCGATAATAATAATAGATATAAGTATAGGAATAACAGTTATAAGGATAAAGACAAGAGTAATACGGATAGAAACAATAGAATAAGGATAATAATAACAGTTATAGCGATAATAATAATAGTAATAAGGGCAATAATAATAGTTATAAGGAGAAAGACAAGAGGCATAGGGATAATAATAATAGTAACATGAATAATAATAACAGTTATAGCGATAATAATAATAGTCATAGCAATAATAATAACAGTTATAGCGATAATAATAATAGTAATAAGGATAATAATAATAGTTATAAGGATAATAATAATAGTAATATGAATAAGAATAATAGTTATAAGGATAAAGACAAGAGTAATACGGATAGTCAGAATAGAATAAGGATAATAATAACAGTTATGTCGATAATAATAATAATAATAAGGGTAATAATAATAGCTATAAGGATAAAGACAAGAATAATACGGATAGTAACAATAGAATAAGGATAATAATAACAGTTATAGCGATAATAATATTAGATATAAGTATAGGAATAACAGTTATAAGGATAAAGAGAAGAGTAATACGGATAGTAATAATCTATCAAGGACAATAATAACAGTTATAGCGATAATAATAATAATAATAAGGGCAATAATAATAGTTATAAGGAGAAAGACAAGAGGAATAGGGATGATAATAATAGTAACAAGAATAATAATAACAGGTATAGCGATAATAATAATAGTAATAAGGATAATAATAATAGTTATAAGGAGAAAGACAAGAGGAATAGGGATAATAATAATAGTAACAAGAATAATAATAACAGGTATAGCGATAATAATAATAGTAATAAGGATAATAATAATAGTTATAAGGATAAAGACAAGAGGAATAGGGATAATAATAATAGTAATAGGAATAATAATAACAGTTATAGCGATAATAATAATAGTAATAAGGATAATAATAATAGTTATAAGGATAAAGGCAAGAGTAATACGGACAGTAATAATAGTAACAAGAATGATAATAACAGTTATAACGATATTAATAATAGTATTAAGGATAATAATGACAGTCATAGCGATAATAATAATAGTAATAAGGATGAATAATAATAGTTATAAGGAGAAAGACAAGAGGAATAGGGATAATAATAATAGTAACAAGAATAATAATAACAGTTATAGCGATAATAATAATAGTATTCAGGATAATAATAACAGTTATAGCAATAATAATAATAGTAATAATAATAATAATAATAGTTATAAGGATAAAGACAAGAGGAATAGGGATAATAATAATAGTAATAGGAAAAATAATAACAGTTATAGCGATAATAATAATAATAATAAGGATAATGATAATAGTTATAAGGATGAAGACATGGGGAATGGGGATAATAATTTTAATAATAAGAATAGTAATAACAGTAATAGTGATAATAATAACATTTATAGCGATAATAATAATAGATATAAGTATAGGAATAACAGTTATAAGGAAAAAGAGAAGAGTAATACGGATAGTAATAATAGAACAAGGACAATAATAACAGTTATAGCGATAATAATAATAATAATAATAAGGGCAATAATAATAGTTAGAAGGAGAAAGACAAGAGGAATAGGGATAATGATACTAGTAACAAGAATAATAATAACAGTTATAGCAATAATAATAATAGTAATAATGATAATAATAATAGTTATGAGGATAAAGACAAGAGGAATAGGGATAATAATAATAGTAATAGGAATAATAACAACAGTTATAGCGATAATAAAAATAGTAATAAGGATAATAAAAATAGTTATAAGGATAAAGACAAGAGTAATAGGGATAATAATAATAGTAATAGGAATAATAATAACAGTTATAGCGATAATAATAATAATAATAAGGATAATGATAATAGTTATAAGGATAAAGACAAGGGAAATGGGGATAATAATAATAGTAATAAGAATAATAACAACAGTTATAGCGATAATAAAAATAGTAATAAGGATAATAATAATACTTATAAGGATAAAGACAAGAGGAATAGCGATAATAATAATAGTAATAGGAATAATAATAACAGTTATAGCGATAATAATAATAATAATAAGGACAATGATAATAGTTATAAGGATAAAGACATGGGGAATGGGGATAATAATATTAGTAATAAGAATAGTAATAACAGTAATAGTGATAATAATAACATTTATAGCGATAATAATAATAGTAATGAGGGCAATAATAATAGTTATAAGGAGAAAGACAAGAGGAATAGGGATAATAATAATAGTAACAAGAATAATAATAACAGTTATAGCGATAATAATAATAGTAATAACAATAATAATAATAACAGTTATAGCGATAATAATAATAGTAATAGGAATAATAATAACAGTTATAGCGATAATAATAATAGTATTCAGGATAATAATAACAGTTAAAGCAATAATAATAATAGGAATAAGGATAATAATATCAGGTATAGCAATAATAATAATAGGAATAAGGATAATAATAATAGTTATAAGGATAAAGACAAGAGGAATAGGGATAATAATAATAGTAATAGGAATAATAATAACAGTTATAGCGATAATAATAATAGTATTCAGGATAATAATAACAGTTATAGCAATAATAATAATAGTAATAAGGATAATAATGATAGTTATAAGGTTAAAGACAAGAGTAATGCGGATAGTAACAATAGAATAAGGATAATAATAACAGTTATAGCGATAATAATAATAATGATTAGGATAATAATAGTAGTTATGAGGATAAAGAGAAGAGTAATACGGATAGAAACAATAGAATAAGGCTAATAATATCAGATATAGCGATAATAATAGTAGTAATAAGGATAACAATAACAGTTATAGCGATAATAATAATAATAATAACGATAATAATAATAGTTGTAAGGATAAAGGCAAGAGTAATACGGATAGTAATAATAGTAACAAGAATAATAATAACAGTTATAAAGATAATAATAATAGTATTAAGGATAATAATAACAGATATAGCAATAATAATAATAGTAATAAGGATAATAATAATAGTTATGAGGATAAAGACAAGAGTAATACGGATAGAAACAATAGAATAAGGATAATAATAACAGATATAGCGATAATAATAGTAGTAATAAGGATAACAATAACAGTTATAGCGATAATAATAATAATAATAACGATAATAATAATAGTTATAAGGATAAAGGCAAGAGTAATACGGATAGTAATAATAATAACAAGAATAATAATAACAGTTAAAACGATAATAATAATAGTATTAAGGATAATAATAACAGTCATAGCGATAATAATAATAGTAATAAGGATGAATAATAATAGTTATAAGGAGAAAGACAAGAGGAATAGGGATAATAATAATAGTAACAAGAATAATAATAACAGGTATAGCGATAATAATAATAGTAATAAGGATAATAATAATAGTTATAAGGATAAAGACAAGAGGAATAGGGATAATAATAATAGTAATAGGAATAATAATAACAGTTATAGCGATAATAATAATAGTAATAAGGATAATAATAATAGTTATAAGGATAAAGGCAAGAGTAATACGGACAGTAATAATAGTAACAAGAATGATAATAACAGTTATAACGATAATAATAATAGTATTAAGGATAATAATGACAGTCATAGCGATAATAATAATAGTAATAAGGATGAATAATAATAGTTATAAGGAGAAAGACAAGAGGAATAGGGATAATAATAATAGTAACAAGAATAATAATAACAGTTATAGCGATAATAATAATAGTAATAGGAAAAATAATAACAGTTATAGCGATAATAATAATAATAATAAGGATAATGATAATAGTTATAAGGATAAAGACATGGGGAATGGGGATAATAATTTTAATAATAAGAATAGTAATAACAGTAATAGTGATAATAATAACATTTATAGCGATAATAATAATAGATATAAGTATAGGAATAACAGTTATAAGGATAAAGAGAAGAGTAATACGGATAGTAATAATAGAACAAGGACAATAATAACAGTTATAGCGATAATAATAATAATAATAAGGGCAATAATAATAGTTATAAGGAGAAAGACAAGAGGAATAGGGATAATGATACTAGTAACAAGAATAATAATAACAGTTATAGCAATAATAATAATAGTAATAATGATAATAATAATAGTTATGAGGATAAAGACAAGAGGAATAGGGATAATAATAATAGTAATAGGAATAATAACAACAGTTATAGCGATAATAAAAATAGTAATAAGGATAATAAAAATAGTTATAAGGATAAAGACAAGAGTAATAGGGATAATAATAATAGTAATAGGAATAATAATAACAGTTATAGCGATAATAATAATAATAATAAGGATAATGATAATAGTTATAAGGATAAAGACAAGGGAAATGGGGATAATAATAATAGTAATAAGAATAATAACAACAGTTATAGCGATAATAAAAATAGTAATAAGGATAATAATAATACTTATAAGGATAAAGGCAAGAGGAATAGCGATAATAATAATAGTAATAGGAATAATAATAACAGTTATAGCGATAATAATAATAATAATAAGGACAATGATAATAGTTATAAGGATAAAGACATGGGGAATGGCAATAATAATATTAGTAATAAGAATAGTAATAACAGTAATAGTGATAATAATAACATTTATAGCGATAATAATAATAGTAATGAGGGCAATAATAATAGTTATAAGGAGAAAGACAAGAGGAATAGGGATAATAATAATAGTAACAAGAATAATAATAACAGTTATAGCGATAATAATAATAGTAATAACAATAATAATAATAACAGTTATAGCGATAATAATAATAGTAATAGGAATAATAATAACAGTTATAGCGATAATAATAATAGTATTCAGGATAATAATAACAGTTATAGCAATAATAATAATAGGAATAAGGATAATAATAACAGGTATAGCAATAATAATAATAGGAATAAGGATAATAATAATAGTTATAAGGATAAAGACAAGAGGAATAGGGATAATAATAATAGTAATAGGAATAATAATAACAGTTATAGCGATAACAAAAATAGTAATAAGGATAATAATAATAGTTAAAAGGATAAAGACAAGAGGAATAGGGATAATAATAATAGTAATAGGAATAATAATAACAGTTATAGCGATAATAATAATAATAATAAGGATAATGATAATAGTTATAAGGATAAAGACATGGGGAATGGGGATAATAATATTAGTAATAAGAATAGTAATAACAGTAATAGTGCTAATAATAACATTTATAGCGATAATAATAATAGTAATGAGGGCAATAATAATAGTTATAAGGAGAACGACAAGAGGAATAGGGATAATAATAATAGTAATAGGAATAATAATAACAGTTATAGCGATAATAATAATAGTATTCAGGATAATAATAACAGTTAAAGCAATAATAATAATAGGAATAAGGATAATAATAACAGGTATAGCAATAATAATAATAGGAATAAGGATAATAATAATAGTTATAAGGATAAAGACAAGAGGAATAGGGATAATAATAATAGTAATAGGAATAATAATAACAGTTATAGCGATAATAGTAATAATAATAAGGATAATGATAATAGTTATAAGGATAAAGACAAGGGGAATGGGGATAATAATAATAGTAATAAGAATAATAACAACAGTTATAGCGATAATAAAAATAGTAATAAGGATAATAATAATAGTTATAAGGATAAAGACAAGAGGAATAGGGATAATAATAATAGTAATAGGAATAATAATAACAGTTATAGCGATAATAATAATAATAATAAGGATAATGATAATAGTTATAAGGATAAAGACATGGGGAATGGGGATAGTAATATTAGTAATAGTGATAATAATAACATTTATAGCGATAATAATCATAGATATATGTATAGGAATAACAGTTATAAGGATAAAGAGAAGAGTAATACGGATAGTAATAATAGAACAAGGACAATAATAACAGTTATAGCGATAATAATAATAATAATAATAAGGGCAATAATAATAGTTATAAGGAGAAAGAGAAGAGGAATAGGGATAATAATACTAGTAACAAGAATAATAATATCAGTTATAGCGATAATAATAATAGTAACAAGAATAATAATATCAGTTATAGCGATAATAATAATAGGAACAAGAATAATAATAACAGTTATAGCGATAATAATAATAGTAATAGCAGTAATAATAACAGTTATAGCGATAATAATAATAGTAATAAGGATAAAAATAATAGTTATAAGGATAACAGTTACAGCGATAATAATAATAATAGGAATAAGGATAATAATAATAGTTATAAGGATAAAGACGAGAGGAATAGGGATAATAATAATAGTAATAGGAATAATAATAACAGTTATAGCGATAATAATAATAGTATTCAGGATAATAATAACAGTTATAGCAATAATAATAATAGTAATAAGGATAATAATGATAGTTATAAGGTTAAAGACAAGAGTAATGCGGATAGTAACAATAGAATAAGGATAATAATAACAGTTATAGCGATAATAATAATAATGATAAGGATAATAATAGTAGTTATGAGGATAAAGACAAGAGTAATACGGATAGAAACAATAGAATAAGGATAATAATATCAGATATAGCGATAATAATAGTAGTAATAAGGATAACAATAACAGTTATAGCGATAATAATAATAATAATAACGATAATAATAATAGTTATAAGGATAAAGGCAAGAGTAATACGGATAGTAATAATAGTAACAAGAATAATAATAACAGTTATAAAGATAATAATAATAGTATTAAGGATAATAATAACAGATATAGCAATAATAATAATAGGAATAAGGATAATAATAATAGTTATAAGGATAAAGACAAGAGGAATAGGGATAATAATAATAGTAATAGGAATAATAATAACAGTTATAGCGATAATAGTAATAATAATAAGGATAATGATAATAGTTATAAGGATAAAGACAAGGGGAATGGGGATAATAATAATAGTAATAAGAATAATAACAACAGTTATAGCGATAGTAAAAATAGTAATACGGATAAGAATAATAGTTATGAGGATAAAGACAAGAGTAATACGGATAGTCAGAAAAGAATAAGGATAATAATAACAGTTATGTCGATAATAATAATAATAATAAGGGTAATAATAATAGTTATAAGGATAAAGACAAGAATAATACGGATAGTAACAATAGAATAAGGATGATAATAACAGTTATAGCGATAATAATAATAGATATAAGTATAGGAATAACAGTTATAAGGATAAAGAGAAGAGTAATACGGATAGTAATAATAGAACAAGGACAATAATAACAGTTATAGCGATAATAATAATAGTAATAAGGATGAATAATAATAGTTATAAGGAGAAAGACAAGAGGAATAGGGATAATAATAATAGTAACAAGAATAATAATAATATTTATAGCGATAATAATAATAGTAATAGCCATAATGATAATAGTAATAAGGATAAAGAAAAGAGGAATAGGGATAATAATAATAGTAATAGGAATAATAATAACAGTTACAGCGATAATAATAATAATAATAAGGATAATTATAATAGTTATAAGGATAAAGTCGAGGGGAATAGGGATAATTATAATAGTAATAAGAATAGGAATAACAGTAATAATGATAATAATAACATTTATAGCGATAATAATAATAGATACAAGTATACGAATAACAGTTATAAGGATAAAGAGAAGAGTAATACGGATATTAATAATAGAACAAGGACAATAATAACAGTTATAGCGATAATAATAATAGCAATAAGGATAATCATAATAGTTATAAGGATAAAGACCAGAGGAATTGGGATAATAATAATAGTAAGAAGAATAATAATAACAGTTACAGCTATAATAATAATAATATTAAGGATAATAATAACAGTTATAAGGATAAAGACAAGAGGAATAGGGAGAATAATAATAGTAATAAGAACAGTATTAACAGTTATAGCGCTAATAATAATAGCAATAAGGATAATAATAATAGTTATAAGGATAAAGGCAAGAGTAATACGGATAGTAACATTAGATAAAGGATAATAATAACAGTTATAGCGATAATAATAATAATAATAAAGACAATAATAATAGTTATAAGGATAAAGACAAGAGGAATTAGGATAATAATAATAGTAATAAGAATAATAATAACAGTTACAGCTATAATAATAATAATAATAAGGATAATATTAACAGTTATAAGGATAAAGACAAGAGTAATACGGATAGTAACAATAGAATAAGGATAATAATAACAGTTATAGCGATAATAATAATAGTAATAAGGATAACAATAACAGTTATAGCGATAATAATAATAATAATAACGATAATAATAATAGTTATAAGGATAAGGGCAAGAGTAGTACGGATAGTAATAATAGTAACAAGAATAATAATAACAGTTATAACGATAATAATAATAGTATTAAGGATAATAATAACAGTCATAGCGATAATAATAATAGTAATAAGGATGAATAATAATAGTTATAAGGAGAAAGACAAGAGGAATAGGGATAATAATAATAGTAACAAGAATAATAATAACAGTTATAGCGATAATAATAATAGTAATTGCAATAATAATAACAGTTATAGCGATAATAATAATAGTAATAAGGATAATAATAATAGTTATAAGGATAAAGACGAGGGGAATAGGGATAATAATAATAGTAACAAGAATAATAATAACAGTTATAGCAATAATAATAATAGTAATAACAATAATAATAACAGTTATAGCGATAATAATAATAGTAATAAGGACAACAATAATAGTTATAAGGATAAAGACAAGAGGAATAGGGATAATAATGTTAGTAATAAGAATAGTAATAACACTAATAGTGATAATAATAATAGATATAAGTATAGGAATAACAGTTATAAGGATAAAGGCAAGAGTAATACGGATAGTAATAATAATAACAAGAATAATAATAACAGTTATAGCGATAATAATAATAGTATTCAGGATAACAATAACATTTATTGCAATAATCATAATAGGAATAAGGATAATAATAATAGTTATAAGGATAAAGACAAGAGGAATAGGGATAATAATAATAGTATTAGGAAAAATTATAACAGTTATAGCGATAATAATAATAATAATAATAAGGATAATAATAATAGTTATAAGGATAAAGACAAGAGTAATGCGGATAGTAACAATAGAATAAGGATAATAATAACAGTTATAGCGATAATAATAATAGAAATAAGGATAACAATAACAGTTATAGCGATAATAATAATAGTAATAAGGATAAAAATAATAGTTATACGGATAAAGACAAGAGGAATAGGGATAATAATAATAGTAATAGGAATAATAATAACAGTTACAGCGATAATATTAATAATAATAAGGATAATGATAATAGTTATAAGGATAAAGACAAGAGGAGTAGGGATAATAATAATAGTAGTAGGAAAAATTATAACAGATATAGCGATAATAATAATAATAATAAGGATAATAATAATAGTTATAAGAATAAAGACAAGAGTAATGCGGATAGTAACAATAGAATAAGGATAATAATAACAGTTATAGCGATAATAATAATAGAAATAAGGATAACAATAACAGTTATAGCGATAATAATAATAATAATAACGATAATAATAATAGTTATAAGGATAAAGGCAAGAGTAATACGGATAGTAATAATAGTAACAAGAATAATAATAACAGTTATAACGATAATAATAATAGTATTAAGGATGATAATAACAGCCATAGCGATAATAATAATAGTAATAAGGATGAATAATATTAGTTATAAGGAAAAAGACAAGAGGAATTTGGATAATAATAATAGTAACAAGAATATTAATAACAGCTATAGCGATAATAATAATAGTAATAGCAGTAATAATAACAGTTACAGCTATAATAATAATAGTAATAGCAATAATAATAACAGTTATAGCGATAATAATAATAGTAATAAGCATAATAATAATAGTTATAGGGATAATAATAATAGTAATATGAATAAGAATAATAGTTATAAGGATAAAGACAAGAGTAATACGGATAGTCAGAATAGAATAAGGATAATAGCAACAGTTATGTCGATAATAATAATAATAATAATAAGGATAATAATAATAGTTATAAGGATAAAGACAAGAATAATACGGATAGTAACAATAGAATAAGGATAATAATAACGGTTATAGCGATAATAATAATAATAAAAAGGATAATAATAATAGTTATGAGGATAAAGACAACAGTAATACGGATAGAAACAATAGAATAAGCATAACAATAACAGTTATAGCGATAATAATAATAATAATAACGTTAATAATAATAGTTATAAGGATAAAGACAAGAGGAATAGGGATAATAATAATAGTAATAGGAAAAATAATATCAGTTATAGCGATAATAATAATAATAATAAGGGTAATAATAATAGTTATAAGGATAAAGACAAGAGTAATGCGGATAGTAACAATAGAATAAGGATAATAATAACAGTTATAGCGATAATAAAAATAGTAATAAGGATAATAATAATACTTATAAGGATAAAGACAAGAGGAATAGGATAATAATAATAGTAATAGGAATAATAATAACAGATATAGCGATAATAATAATAGTAATAACAATAATAATAACAGTTATAGCGATAATAATAATAGTAATAAGGACAACAATAATAGTTATAAGGATAAAGACAAGAGGAATAGGGATAATAATATTAGTAATAAGAATAGTAATAACACTAATAGTGATAATAATAATAGATATAAGTATAGGAATAACAGTTATAAGGATAAAGGCAAGAGTAATACGGATAGTAATAATAATAACAAGAATAATAATAACAGTTATAGCGATAATAATAATAGTATTCAGGATAACAATAACATTTATTGCAATAATCATAATAGGAATAAGGATAATAATAATAGTTATAAGGATAAAGACAAGAGGAATAGGGATAATAATAATAGTATTAGGAAAAATTATAACAGTTATAGCGATAATAATAATAATAATAATAAGGATAATAATAATAGTTATAAGGATAAAGACAAGAGTAATGCGGATAGTAACAATAGAATAAGGATAATAATAACAGTTATAGCGATAATAATAATAGAAATAAGGATAACAATAACAGTTATAGCGATAATAATAATAGTAATAAGGATAAAAATAATAGTTATACGGATAAAGACAAGAGGAATAGGGATAATAATAATAGTAATAGGAATAATAATAACAGTTACAGCGATAATATTAATAATAATAAGGATAATGATAATAGTTATAAGGATAAAGACAAGAGGAGTAGGGATAATAATAATAGTAGTAGGAAAAATTATAACAGAAATAGCGATAATAATAATAATAATAAGGATAATAATAATAGTTATAAGAATAAAGACAAGAGTAATGCGGATAGTAACAATAGAATAAGGATAATAATAACAGTTATAGCGATAATAATAATAGAAATAAGGATAACAATAACAGTTATAGCGATAATAATAATAATAATAACGATAATAATAATAGTTATAAGGATAAAGGCAAGAGTAATACGGATAGTAATAATAGTAACAAGAATAATAATAACAGTTATAACGATAATAATAATAGTATTAAGGATGATAATAACAGCCATAGCGATAATAATAATAGTAATAAGGATGAATAATATTAGTTATAAGGAAAAAGACAAGAGGAATTTGGATAATAATAATAGTAACAAGAATATTAATAACAGCTATAGCGATAATAATAATAGTAATAGCAGTAATAATAACAGTTACAGCTATAATAATAATAGTAATAGCAATAATAATAACAGTTATAGCGATAATAATAATAGTAATAAGCATAATAATAATAGTTATAGGGATAATAATAATAGTAATATGAATAAGAATAATAGTTATAAGGATAAAGACAAGAGTAATACGGATAGTCAGAATAGAATAAGGATAATAGTAACAGTTATGTCGATAATAATAATAATAATAATAAGGATAATAATAATAGTTATAAGGATAAAGACAAGAATAATACGGATAGTAACAATAGAATAAGGATAATAATAACGGTTATAGCGATAATAATAATAATAAAAAGGATAATAATAATAGTTATGAGGATAAAGACAACTGTAATACGGATAGAAACAATAGAATAAGCATAACAATAACAGTTATAGCGATAATAATAATAATAATAACGTTAATAATAATAGTTATAAGGATAAAGACAAGAGGAATAGGGATAATAATAATAGTAATAGGAAAAATAATATCAGTTATAGCGATAATAATAATAATAATAAGGGTAATAATAATAGTTATAAGGATAAAGACAAGAGTAATGCGGATAGTAACAATAGAATAAGGATAATAATAACAGTTATAGCGATAATAAAAATAGTAATAAGGATAATAATAATACTTATAAGGATAAAGACAAGAGGAATAGGGATAATAATAATAGTAATAGGAATAATAATAACAGATATAGCGATAATAATAATAGTAATAACAATAATAATAACAGTTATAGCGATAATAATAATAGTAATAGGAAAAATAATAACAGTTATAGCGATAATAATAATAATAATAAGGGTAATAATAATAGTTATAAGGATAAAGACAAGAGTAATGCGGATAGTAACAATAGAATAAGGATAATAATAACAGTTATATTGATAATAATAATAATAAGGATAATAATAATATTTATGAGGATAAAGAGAAGAGTAATACGGATAGTAATAATAGTATAAGGACAATAATAACAGTTTATAGCGATAATAATAATAGTAATAAGGGCAATAATAATAGTTATAAGGAGAAAGACAAGACGAATAAGGATAATAATAATAGTAACAAGAATAATAATAACAGTTATAGCGATAATAATAATAGTAATAGCAATAATAATAACAGTTATAGCGATAATAATAATAGTAATAAGCATAATAATAATAGTTATAGGGATAATAATAATAGTAATATGAATAAGAATAATAGTTATAAGGATAAAGACAAGAGTAATACGGATAGTCAGAATAGAATAAGGATAATAGTAACAGTTATGTCGATAATAATAATAATAATAATAAGGATAATAATAATAGTTATAAGGATAAAGACAAGAATAATACGGATAGTAACAATAGAATAAGGATAATAATAACAGTCATAGCGATAATAATAATAGTAATAAGGACAACAATAATAGTTATAAGGATAAAGACAAGAGGAATAGGGATAATAATATTAGTAATAAGAATAGTAATAACACTAATAGTGATAAGAATAATAGATATAAGTATAGGAATAACAGTTATAAGGATAAAGAGAAGAGAAATTCGGATAGTTAATAGACCAAGGACAATAATAACAGTTATAGCGATAATAATAATAGTAATAAGGATAACAATAATAGTTATAAGGATAAAGACAAGAGTAATAGGGATAGTAATAATAGAATAAGGATAACAATAACAGTTATAGCGATAATAATAATAGTAACAAGAATAATAATAACAGTTATAACGATAATAATAATAGTAATAACAATAATAATAACAGTTATAGCAAAAATAATAATAGTAATAAGGATAATAATAATAGTTATAAGGATAATGACAAGAGGAATAGGGATAATGATAACAGTAATAGGAAAAACAATAACAGTTATAGCGATAATAATAATAATAATAAGCATAATAATAATAGTTATGAGGATAAAGACAAGAGTAATACGGATAGAAACAATAGAATAAGGATAATGATAACAATTATAGCGATAATAATAATAGTAATAAGGGCAATAATAATAGTTATAAGGAGAAAGACAAGAGTCATAGGGATAATAATAATAGTAACAAGAATAATAACAATAGTTATAAGGATAAAGGCAAGAGTAATACGGATAGTAATAATAGTAACAAGAATAATAATAACAGTTATAACGATAATAATAATAGTAATAAGGATGAATAATAATAGTTATAAGGAGAAAGACAAGAGGAATAGGGATAATAATAATAGTAACAAGAATAATAATAACAGTTATAGCGATAATAATAATAGTAATAGCAATAATAATAACAGTTATAGCGATAATAATAATAGTAATAAGGATAATAATAATAGTTATAAGGATAAAGACAAGAGGAATAGGGATAATAATAATAGTAATAGGAATAATAATAACATTTATAGCGATAATAATAATAGATATAAGTATAGGAATAACATTTATAAGGATAAAGAGAAGAGTAATACGGATAGTAATAATAGTATAAGGACAATAATAACAGTTATAGCGATAATAATAATAGTAATAAGGGCAATAATAATAGTTATAAGGAGAAAGACAAGAGCCATAGGGATAATAATAATGGTAACATGAATAATAATAACAGTTATAGCGATAATAATAATAGTAACAAGAATAATAATAACACTTATAGCGATAATAATAATAGTAATAAGGATAACAATAACAGTTATAGCGATAATAATAATAGATATAAGTATAGGAATAACATTTATAAGGATAAAGAGAAGAGTAATACGGATAGTAATAATAGTATAAGGACAATAATAACAGTTATAGCGATAATAATAATAGTAATAAGGGCAATAATAATAGTTATAAGGAGAAAGACAAGAGTCATAGGGATAATAATAATAGTAACATGAATAATAATAACAGTTATAGCGATAATAATAATAGTAACAAGAATAATAATAACACTTATAGCGATAATAATAATAGTAATAAGGATAACAATAACAGTTATAGCGATAATAATAATAATAATAACAATAAAAATAATAGTTATAAGGATAAAGGCAAGAGTAATACGGATAGTAATAATAGTAACAAGAATAATAATAACAGTTATAACGATAATAATAATAGTATTAAGGATAATAATAACAGTCATAGCGATAATAATAATAGTAATAAGGATGAATAATAATAGTTATAAGGAGAAAGACAAGAGGAATAGGGATAATAATAATAGTAACAAGAATAATAACAACAGTTATAGCGATAATAATAATAGTAATAGCAATAATAATAACAGTTATAGCGATAATAATAACAGTAATAAGGACAACAATAATAGTTATAAGGATAAAGACAAGAGGAATAGGGATAATAATATTAGTAATAAGAATAGTAGTAACACTAATAGTGATAATAATAATAGATATAAGTATAGGAATAACAGTTATAAGGATAAAGAGAAGAGTAATACGGATAGTTAATAGACCAAGGACAATAATAACTGTCATAGCGAAAATAATAATAGTGATAGGAATAATAATAACAGTCATAGCGATAATAATAATAGTAATAAGGATGAATAATAATTGTTATAAGGAGAAAGACAAGAGGAATAGGGATAATAATAATAGTAACAAGAATAATAATAGCAGTTATAGCGATAATAATAATAGTAATAGCAATAATAATAACAGTTATAGCGATAATAATAATAGTAATAAGGACAACAATAATAGTTATAAGGATAAAGACAAGAGGAATAGGGATAATAATAATAGTAATAGGAAAAATAATAACAGTTATAGCGATAATAATAATAATAATGATACTAATAATCGTTATAAGGATAAAGACAAGAGTAATGCGGATAGTAACAATAGAATAAGGATAATAATAACAGTTATAGCGATAATAATAATAATAATAAGCATAATAATAATAGTTATGAGGATAAAGACAAGAGTAATAGGGATAGAAACAATAGAATAAGGATAATAATAACAATTATAGCGATAATAATAATAGTAATAAGGGCAATAATAATAGTTATAAGGAGAAAGACAAGAGTCATAGGGATAATAATAATGGTAACAAGAATAATAATAACAGTTATAGCGATAATAATAATAGTAACAAGAATAATAATAATAGTTATAAGGATAAAGGCAAGAGTAATACGGATAGTAATAATAGTAACAAGAATAATAATAACAGTTATAACGATAATAATAATAGTAATAAGGATGAATAATAATAGTTATAAGGAGAAAGACAAGTGGAATAGAGATAATAATAATAGTAATAAGAATAATAATAACAGTTATAGCGATAATAATAATAGTAATAGCAATAATAATAGCAGTTATAGCGATAATAATAATAGTAATAAGCATAATAATAATAGTTATAAGGATAATAATAATAGTAATATGAATAAGAATAATAGTTATAAGGATAAAGACAAGAGTAATACGGATAGTCAGAATGGAATAAGGATAATAATAACAGTTATGTCGATAATAATAATAATAATAATAAGGATAATAATAATAGTTGTAAGGATAAAGACAAGAATAATACGGATAGTAACAATAGAATAAGGATAATAATAACAGTTATAGCGATAATAATAATAGATATAAGTATAGGAATATCAGTTATAAGGATAAACAGAAGAGTAATACGGATAGTAATAATAGAACAAGGACAATAATAACAGTTATAGCGATAATAATAATAATAATAAGGATAATGATAATAGTTATAAGGATAAAGACATGGGGAAATGGGGATAGTAATATTAGTAATAAGAATAGTAATAACAGTAATAGTGATAATAATAACATTTATAGCGATAATAATAATAGATATAAGTATAGGAATAACATTTATAAGGATAAAGAGAAGAGTAATACGGATATTAATAATAGAACAAGGACAATAGTAACAGTTATAGCGATAATAATAATAGCAATAAGGATAATCATAATAGTTATAAGGATAAAGACCAGAGGAATTGGGATAATAATAATAGTAAGAAGAATAATAATAACAGTTACAGCTATAATAATAATAATATTAATAATAGTAATAACAGTTATAAGGATAAAGACAAGAGTAATACGGATAGTAACAATAGAATAAGGATAAAAATGACAGTTATAGCGAATAATAATAATAGTATCAAGGATAACAATAACAGTTATAGCGATAATAATAATAGTAATAAGGATGAATAATAATAGTTATAAGGAGAAAGACAAGAGGAATAGGGAGAATAATAATAGTAATAAGAACAATATTAACAGTTATAGCGCTAATAATAATAGCAATAAGGATAATAATAATAGTTATAAGGATAAAGGCAAGAGTAATACGGATAGTAACATTAGAGAAAGGATAATAATAACAGTTATAGCGATAATAATAATAATAATAAAGACAATAATAATAGTTATAAGGATAAAGACAAGAGGAATTAGGATAATAATAATAGTAATAAGAATAATAATAACAGTTACAGCTATAATAATAATAATAATAAGGATAATATTAACAGTTATAAGGATAAAGACAAGAGTAATACGGATAGTAACAATAGAATAAGGATAAAAATGACAGTTATAGCGAATAATAATAATAGTATCAAGGATAACAATAACAGTTATAGCGATAATAATAATAGTAATAAGGATGAATAATAATAGTTATAAGGAGAAAGACAAGAGGAATAGGGATAATAATAATAGCAACAAGAATAATAATAACAGTTATAGCGATAATAATAATAATAACAAGGATAGTGATAATAGTTATAAGGATAAAGACGAGGGGAATAGGGATAATAATAATAGTAATAAGAATAGGAATAACAGTAATAAGGATAAAGAGAAGAGTAATACGGATAGTTAATAGACCAAGGACAATAATAACTGTCATAGCGAAAATAATAATAGTAATAGGAATAATAATAACAGTCATAGCGATAATAATAATAGTAATAAGGAGAAAGACAAGAGGAATAGGGATAATAATAATAGTAACAAGAATAATAACAACAGTTATAGCGATAATAATAATAGTAATAATAATATAATAACAGTTATAGCGATAATAATAATAGTAATAAGGACAACAATAATAGTTATAAGGATAAAGACAAGAATAATAGGGATAATAATATTAGTAATAAGAATAGTAATAACACTAATAGTGATAATAATAATAGATATAAGTATAGGAATAACAGTTATAAGGATAAAGAGAAGAGTAATACGGATAGTTAATAGACCAAGGACAATAATAACTGTCATAGCGAAAATAATAATAGTAATAGGAATAATAATAACAGTCATAGCGATAATAATAATAGTAATAAGGATGAATAATAATTGTTATAAGGAGAAAGACAAGAGGAATAGGGATAATAATAATAGTAACAAGAATAATAATAGCAGTTATAGCGATAATAATAATAGTAATAGAAATAATAATAACAGTTATAGCGATAATAATAATAGTAATAAGGACAACAATAATAGTTATAAGGATAAAGACAAGAGGAATAGGGATAATAATAATAGTAATAGGAAAAATAATAACAGTTATAGCGATAATAATAATAATAATAAGGATACTAATAATCGTTATAAGGATAAAGACAAGAGTAATGCGGATAGTAACAATAGAATAAGGATAATAATAACAGTTATAGCGATAATAATAATAATAATAAGCATAATAATAATAGTTATGAGGATAAAGACAAGAGTAATACGGACAGAAACAATAGAATAAGGATAATAATAACAATTATAGCGATAATAATAATAGTAATAAGGGCAATAATAATAGTTATAAGGAGAAAGACAAGAGTCATAGGGATAATAATAATAGTAACAAGAATAACAATAACAGTTATAGCGATAATAATAATAGTAATAAGGATGAATAATAATAGTTATAAGGAGAAAGACAAGAGGAATAGGGAGAATAATAATAGTAATAAGAACAATATTAACAGTTATAGCGCTAATAATAATAGCAATAAGGATAATAATAATAGTTATAAGGATAAAGGCAAGAGTAATACGGATAGTAACATTAGAGAAAGGATAATAATAACAGTTATAGCGATAATAATAATAATAATAAAGACAATAATAATAGTTATAAGGATAAAGACAAGAGGAATTAGGATAATAATAATAGTAATAAGAATAATAATAACAGTTACAGCTATAATAATAATAATAATAAGGATAATATTAACAGTTATAAGGATAAAGACAAGAGTAATACGGATAGTAACAATAGAATAAGGATAAAAATGACAGTTATAGCGAATAATAATAATAGTATCAAGGATAACAATAACAGTTATAGCGATAATAATAATAGTAATAAGGATGAATAATAATAGTTATAAGGAGAAAGACAAGAGGAATAGGGATAATAATAATAGCAACAAGAATAATAATAACAGTTATAGCGATAATAATAATAATAACAAGGATAGTGATAATAGTTATAAGGATAAAGACGAGGGGAATAGGGATAATAATAATAGTAATAAGAATAGGAATAACAGTAATAAGGATAAAGAGAAGAGTAATACGGATAGTTAATAGACCAAGGACAATAATAACTGTCATAGCGAAAATAATAATAGTAATAGGAATAATAATAACAGTCATAGCGATAATAATAATAGTAATAAGGAGAAAGACAAGAGGAATAGGGATAATAATAATAGTAACAAGGAATAATAACAACAGTTATAGCGATAATAATAATAGTAATTAATAATAATAATAACAGTTATAGCGATAATAATAATAGTAATAAGGACAACAATAATAGTTATAAGGATAAAGACAAGAATAATAGGGATAATAATATTAGTAATAAGAATAGTAATAACACTAATAGTGATAATAATAATAGATATAAGTATAGGAATAACAGTTATAAGGATAAAGAGAAGAGTAATACGGATAGTTAATAGACCAAGGACAATAATAACTGTCATAGCGAAAATAATAATAGTAATAGGAATAATAATAACAGTCATAGCGATAATAATAATAGTAATAAGGATGAATAATAATTGTTATAAGGAGAAAGACAAGAGGAATAGGGATAATAATAATAGTAACAAGAATAATAATAGCAGTTATAGCGATAATAATAATAGTAATAGAAATAATAATAACAGTTATAGCGATAATAATAATAGTAATAAGGACAACAATAATAGTTATAAGGATAAAGACAAGAGGAATAGGGATAATAATAATAGTAATAGGAAAAATAATAACAGTTATAGCGATAATAATAATAATAATAAGGATACTAATAATCGTTATAAGGATAAAGACAAGAGTAATGCGGATAGTAACAATAGAATAAGGATAATAATAACAGTTATAGCGATAATAATAATAATAATAAGCATAATAATAATAGTTATGAGGATAAAGACAAGAGTAATACGGACAGAAACAATAGAATAAGGATAATAATAACAATTATAGCGATAATAATAATAGTAATAAGGGCAATAATAATAGTTATAAGGAGAAAGACAAGAGTCATAGGGATAATAATAATAGTAACAAGAATAATAATAACAGTTATAGCGATAATAATAATAGTAACAAGAATAATAATAATAGTTATAAGGATAAAGGCAAGAGTAATACGGATAGTAATAATAGTAACAAGAATAATAATAACAGTTATAGCGATAATAATAATAGTAATAAGGATGAATAATAATAGTTATAAGGAGAAAGACAAGTGGAATAGAGATAATAATAATAGTAATAAGAATAATAATAACAGTTATAGCGATAATAATAATAGTAATAGCAATAATAATAGCAGTTATAGCGATAATAATAATAGTAATAAGCATAATAATAATAGTTATAAGGATAATAATAATAGTAATATGAATAAGAATAATAGTTATAAGGATAAAGACAAGAGTAATACGGATAGTCAGAATGGAATAAGGATAATAATAACAGTTATGTCGATAATAATAATAATAATAATAAGGATAATAATAATAGTTGTAAGGATAAAGACAAGAATAATACGGATAGTAACAATAGAATAAGGATAATAATAACAGTTATAGCGATAATAATAATAGATATAAGTATAGGAATATCAGTTATAAGGATAAACAGAAGAGTAATACGGATAGTAATAATAGAACAAGGACAATAATAACAGTTATAGCGATAATAATAATAATAATAAGGATAATGATAATAGTTATAAGGATAAAGACATGGGGAATGGGGATAGTAATATTAGTAATAAGAATAGTAATAACAGTAATAGTGATAATAATAACATTTATAGCGATAATAATAATAGATATAAGTATAGGAATAACATTTATAAGGATAAAGAGAAGAGTAATACGGATATTAATAATAGAACAAGGACAATAGTAACAGTTATAGCGATAATAATAATAGCAATAAGGATAATCATAATAGTTATAAGGATAAAGACCAGAGGAATTGGGATAATAATAATAGTAAGAAGAATAATAATAACAGTTACAGCTATAATAATAATAATATTAATAATAGTAATAACAGTTATAAGGATAAAGACAAGAGTAATACGGATAGTAACAATAGAATAAGGATAAAAATGACAGTTATAGCGAATAATAATAATAGTATCAAGGATAACAATAACAGTTATAGCGATAATAATAATAGTAATAAGGATGAATAATAATAGTTATAAGGAGAAAGACAAGAGGAATAGGGAGAATAATAATAGTAATAAGAACAATATTAACAGTTATAGCGCTAATAATAATAGCAATAAGGATAATAATAATAGTTATAAGGATAAAGGCAAGAGTAATACGGATAGTAACATTAGAGAAAGGATAATAATAACAGTTATAGCGATAATAATAATAATAATAAAGACAATAATAATAGTTATAAGGATAAAGACAAGAGGAATTAGGATAATAATAATAGTAATAAGAATAATAATAACAGTTACAGCTATAATAATAATAATAATAGGATAATATTAACAGTTATAAGGATAAAGACAAGAGTAATACGGATAGTAACAATAGAATAAGGATAAAAATGACAGTTATAGCGAATAATAATAATAGTATCAAGGATAACAATAACAGTTTATAGCGATAATAATAATAGTAATAAGGATGAATAATAATAGTTATAAGGAGAAAGACAAGAGGAATAGGGATAATAATAATAGCAACAAGAATAATAATAACAGTTATAGCGATAATAATAATAATAACAAGGATAGTGATAATAGTTATAAGGATAAAGACGAGGGGAATAGGGATAATAATAATAGTAATAAGAATAGGAATAACAGTAATAAGGATAAAGAGAAGAGTAATACGGATAGTTAATAGACCAAGGACAATAATAACTGTCATAGCGAAAATAATAATAGTAATAGGAATAATAATAACAGTCATAGCGATAATAATAATAGTAATAAGGAGAAAGACAAGAGGAATAGGGATAATAATAATAGTAACAAGAATAATAACAACAGTTATAGCGATAATAATAATAGTAATAATAATAATAATAACAGTTATAGCGATAATAATAATAGTAATAAGGACAACAATAATAGTTATAAGGATAAAGACAAGAATAATAGGGATAATAATATTAGTAATAAGAATAGTAATAACACTAATAGTGATAATAATAATAGATATAAGTATAGGAATAACAGTTATAAGGATAAAGAGAAGAGTAATACGGATAGTTAATAGACCAAGGACAATAATAACTGTCATAGCGATAATAATAATAGTAATAAGGATGAATAATAATTGTTATAAGGAGAAAGACAAGAGGAATAGGGATAATAATAATAGTAACAAGAATAATAATAGCAGTTATAGCGATAATAATAATAGTAATAGAAATAATAATAACAGTTATAGCGATAATAATAATAGTAATAAGGACAACAATAATAGTTATAAGGATAAAGACAAGAGGAATAGGGATAATAATAATAGTAATAGGAAAAATAATAACAGTTATAGCGATAATAATAATAATAATAAGGATACTAATAATCGTTATAAGGATAAAGACAAGAGTAATGCGGATAGTAACAATAGAATAAGGATAATAATAACAGTTATAGCGATAATAATAATAATAATAAGCATAATAATAATAGTTATGAGGATAAAGACAAGAGTAATACGGACAGAAAACAATAGAATAAGGATAATAATAACAATTATAGCGATAATAATAATAGTAATAAGGGCAATAATAATAGTTATAAGGAGAAAGACAAGAGTCATAGGGATAATAATAATAGTAACAAGAATAATAATAACAGTTATAGCGATAATAATAATAGTAACAAGAATAATAATAATAGTTATAAGGATAAAGGCAAGAGTAATACGGATAGTAATAATAGTAACAAGAATAATAATAACAGTTATAGCGATAATAATAATAGTAATAAGGATGAATAATAATAGTTATAAGGAGAAAGACAAGTGGAATAGAGATAATAATAATAGTAATAAGAATAATAATAACAGTTATAGCGATAATAATAATAGTAATAGCAATAATAATAGCAGTTATAGCGATAATAATAATAGTAATAAGCATAATAATAATAGTTATAAGGATAATAATAATAGTAATATGAATAAGAATAATAGTTATAAGGATAAAGACAAGAGTAATACGGATAGTCAGAATGGAATAAGGATAATAATAACAGTTATGTCGATAATAATAATAATAATAATAAGGATAATAATAATAGTTGTAAGGATAAAGACAAGAATAATACGGATAGTAACAATAGAATAAGGATAATAATAACAGTTATAGCGATAATAATAATAGATATAAGTATAGGAATATCAGTTATAAGGATAAACAGAAGAGTAATACGGATAGTAATAATAGAACAAGGACAATAATAACAGTTATAGCGATAATAATAATAATAATAAGGATAATGATAATAGTTATAAGGATAAAGACATGGGGAATGGGGATAGTAATATTAGTAATATAGTAATAACAGTAATAGTGATAATAATAACATTTATAGCGATAATAATAATAGATATAAGTATAGGAATAACATTTATAAGGATAAAGAGAAGAGTAATACGGATATTAATAATAGAACAAGGACAATAGTAACAGTTATAGCGATAATAATAATAGCAATAAGGATAATCATAATAGTTATAAGGATAAAGACCAGAGGAATTGGGATAATAATAATAGTAAGAAGAATAATAATAACAGTTACAGCTATAATAATAATAATATTAATAATAGTAATAACAGTTATAAGGATAAAGACAAGAGTAATACGGATAGTAACAATAGAATAAGGATAAAAATGACAGTTATAGCGAATAATAATAATAGTATCAAGGATAACAATAACAGTTATAGCGATAATAATAATAGTAATAAGGATAATGATAATAGTTATAAGGATAAAGACGAGGGGAATAGGGATAATAATAATAGTAACAAGAATAATAATAACAGTTATAGCGATAATAATAGTAGTAATAACAATAATAATAACAGTTATAGCGATAATAATAATAGTAATAAGGACAACAATAATAGTTATAAGGATAAAGACAAGAGGAATAGGGATAATAATATTAGTAATAAGAATAGTAATAACACTAATAGTGATAATAATAATAGATATAAGTATAGGAATAACAGTTATAAGGATAAAGGCAAGAGTAATACGGATAGTAATAATAGTAACAAGAATAATAATAACAGTCATAGCGATAATAATAATAGTATTCAGGATAATAATAACAGTTATAGCAATAATCATAATAGGAATAAGGATAATAATAATAGTTATAAGGATAAAGACAAGAGGAATAGGGATAATAATAATAGTTTTTTTTTTTTTTTTTTTTTATTTTCCTCGATTTAATTTACAATTTGTTTAGTATAAACATTTGGTAAATTGTTTTAACGGAGTGTTATAAGAACTTGTAGGTATATGCCCAGTGGTCTATACCTTTGAGTTTGTTTTAGACAATGCTAAGTGTTAGCCGTAAGATCGCTCGGGTGTTTTCTATGAAGTCTTCTGATGATTTCCAGAGAGAATAAGTATTGGGCTAGCTGGTTGGGGTGCCTTGCCAACCTCTGTTTATAATTATTTGCAAAGCGGTTAATGGCCTTTTCTACTGATTCGACTTCAAGGTCCTTCCTGAGGTCTTCGTTTCTTATGTACCACGGGGCGTTTACCACTGTGCGTAATATTATTGATTGGAGCGCCTCGATCTTTTTTACATAACTATTGGCAGCTGTACCCCAGAGTTCAATCCCGTATGTCCATATGGGTTTTATAATTGTCTTGTAGATTAGGAGTTTATTGTCTGTGCTTAATTTAGTGTTTCTACCTGTTAAGTATCCCATATTTCTTCTTTTGGTTTTAATTTGTTGTATTTTTTTCTGGATATGGTGTTTCCATGTTAGCTTACTATCAAGGTACATACCTAGGTATTTAACGACGTTGGTCTGTGGAATAGTTTTACTATTTAGATGTACGCCAGGAGATTTATGTTTCCTAAGTGTAAATATTATGTGATTGGATTTTTCTTCGTTAACTTTTATTTTCCATTTTTTAAACCATGTTTCGAGGGTAAGTAAGTGTTGTTGCAGAAGTTGTGTGGCAGTATTAACGTTGACGTCGATGGCCAGAATAGCAGTGTCGTCCGCGAAGGTCGATAATGAAGTGTCCTGTGAAGTTGGTATATCTGAGGTGTAAAGGTTGTAAAGAATTGGTCCTAGCACACTGCCTTGCGGGACTCCAGCGCGTATCGTGTACAGTTTGGAATATTCGTCCTGGAATTTTACCTGAAATTTTCTATTAGATAGGTATGATTTTATGAGATGGTAGTACGGTGCAGGAAAATTGGTTGCTATTTTATACAGCAGGACTTGATGCCAGACCTTATCAAAGGCTTTCTCGATGTCTAAAAAGACAGCAGAGCAGTAAGCTTTGTTTTCGAAGCATGTAATGACCTTATTGAATATCCTATGTATTTGCTCAATGGTTGCATGTTTATTGCGAAAACCGAATTGATGATCGGGGATGAGGTTTCTTTCCGCTATGATTGTTTTTATTCTAGATAGTATTATTCTTTCCAGGATTTTAGACATGATTGGAAGCAGCGAAATCGGTCTGTATGAAGTAGTAAAATGAGGATCTTTCCCAGGTTTTAGTAGCATAATAACTTGGGCTATTTTCCATTGGCTAGGGAAGTATTTTATTCTTAGCACAGAATTGAATAGAATTGTTAGGTACCTTATGGCCTTTGGAGGTAATTCTTTGATGATTTTGCCGTTAATGGCATCATGACCAGGAGTTTTCTTAATTTGGATTCTGCGTATGATACTTTTTACTTCGCTTAGCTTTGTTCTGCAAATTGTTTCGTCTCCTATTGTGTCTGGTGGTTCGGTAAAGTTAATTATTTCGTCCTGTGGGCTTGGACTATCGGATGAGTGGGGTTGGAAAGTTTCATATAGGTGTTCGGCAAATGTTTCAGCCTTTTCTGTGTTAGATTTAGCCCATTTGCCCGCTGCTGTTTTAATTGCTGGAATACAACGTATAGGGCGTTTCATTTTTTGTGTGGCTTTCCATAGCGAATAGTCTGCGTCCTTAGATGGGGATAGGTTGATAATGAAGTTGTTGAATTGCTGGTTATTGTAGTCTTGGAGTGTTGCTTTTAATTCCTTGGTAGCTGCGTTTAGAAGTCTTTTGTTGTATGGAGTTTTCTGTTTTTGCCAGGTCTTTTTGAGCTTTCTTTTGTTTTTTATTTTCTGTATTATGTAGTTCGGAAATGTTACGGTATGGTTGTATATGGTGGTTGGTGGTGTTGCTTTTGTAATAGCTTTACGAATAACCTTGTTCAAGTTTTCGACAGCTAAGTCAATTTGCTCTGGGGTCTTAAGGGGGATGTTACAATTTAAGTTTGCTTCTAATTCGTTTCTAAAGGAATTCCAGTTAGTTCTATTGTTGTACAGTGCTGATGGTTTGTGGATGAATGCTGGCTTTTGATTGTACTTCAGAATGATAGGTGAATGGTCCGAGCTTAGATCTAGGCAAGATTCAGCGATTATGTGGGTTTTATTGATACCCTTGGATATAGCGAAGTCAAGAAGATCAGGTGTCTTTTCCGTTGCTTGGGGCCAGTATGTAGGTTCTCCCGTCGAAATGACCTCAAGGGAGAGTTTCTGTATCACCTGTTCGAGGCACTTACCTCTTGGGTTAGTGGATTTTGATCCCCAGTGAGGGCTTTTTGCATTGTAGTCACCTCCAGCTATGAATGAGGAGTTAAGGGAATGGAAGAAGTCTGTATACTCTTGTTCTGATATTTTAAATTTAGGTGGATTATAGATAGCTGCAAAGTTTATTGTGCGATTAGCTGTTTTAACTGTTATTATTGTTGCTTGGAAGTGGGGGAGGTTAATTTTGCTGTGAAGATAGTGTTTGATGTTACTTTTTATGACTATTGCAGTGCCACCATGGGCTTTACCTAGTGGGTGCTTTGTGTCCACTATTGCATATGATGGGATTTTGATGCAGTGCTTGTCTGTTAGGTGTGTTTCCGAGATTAGCATTATATCTATGTTGTGCATAGTGAGGAATACTTTTAGTTCTTGCACTCGTTTTGCTAGCCCATTTGCGTTCCAGACAGCAATTTTAAGATTATGATCCATTATGTGGTTTGTTAAGCATCAGTTTTGAAAGTAATTCTAGCATTGTGTTTATTTGTTGCATTTGCTGTCTAAGTAAGTTGGTTTGTTCTTGAAACATGGTTATAAGGATTTCTGTATTTTTAGCAGATTGAGTGAGTAAAGTTTTTATATCGCTCATGTCTGTTGAGGTATCAGTTGCTGGAGTTCTATGTTTATTAGTTAGGACTGTATTTACCTGTGAGTGAGTGTTGTTGTTGTTGTTGGTTATCTGTGCGTAGGTCGTAGCGTTGGCCTGATTTTCAAGGTGACTATTAACTTTGCTAAAACTGGTAGATGAACCTGGTTGGATTTGTGTCGATTTGAGCCTCATCTGCGGAAATAATTTCTGTTGAAGTTGCTTTCTGGTGGTGCAACCTTTATAACTGGCTGGGTGATTGCCGTGGCAGTTGATGCATTTAACGTTGTCTGTATGGCCTTTTATTGGGCAGTCTTTCGTGAGGTGATTTTTTGCACATTTAACACAGGCTGGAATTCTATTGCAATAGTTTTTTGTGTGGCCATACAATTGGCATCTACTGCACTGTGGAATATCTCTTTTTGCCCTAGGTGGTTCGAAGGTAACTACTGTGTTTAGAAGTCTGTTAATATTGTAGATTTGTTTGTTGTTAGTGTGTGGTTCGAGTTCTATGATGAATAGTGGGAGTGGTTTTTTAGTATCGTATTGGGTTATATTGTTTATTGAGCGTATTTTGTGTTTTTGTTGTTCGAGTTGGTTTTTGATATCATCCTTGTTTGTTTGTGGGTGAATACCTCTCAGAACCACTTTATAGCTTCTGTCCGTTTTGGGTTGGTATGTATGGTAGTTGGCATTTTTTGTCTTTAGAGCTGCAGTCAGTTTCCTGTAGTCTTCTGGCGTGTTAGTCTGAACCTTGATTTGGTTGTTGTATAATTGCTTGATGGTGTAATCATTTTTAATAGTTTGTTCTAGAAGTTTCCTCAGTGGGTCGATTATTTGGGCTTCTATGAAAATTGGTGGTGGTTTTGGCTGTATGGTTCGTGTAGATTCTGTTGTTTGTTTATCTGACTTGGAGAGGATTTCAAACGAATTCGATATTGGAATATCCGTTAACCATTTAGTAGACGAATTATCGGAAGTATAGCTTGCGTTATTCGTTTCTTGTAAATTAGTCCTGTGAGTCTTTAGCGTCTTAGTTTCAGTAGGCATGTCATTTGACTCTAAATCTGTGGTTAGGTCCATACACGTGTCGGATAAGGGCACAGTAATAACCCTTTTCTTGCCTGCAAAGTTCAAGGTGTATCTGCCGTCCTTCTTTTTTAATTTAATGTTTAAGTTTTTGTCGTTAGTTTGATTTGTAGAGCCATCCATGGTCTAGCACAAGGCGGACCACGGAAATTGGCCCTTAAATTGCTGTCGTCGTATTTAATTTGATAAAGAGCTGCGATGAAACACCGGGAATGATTATGTATAAATGTACGTTATTACAGTTAATTGCTCACTCGGAACGCTAGATGTAAACACCTGCTCACTCGTAAACACACGTCTGTCCTATTCGATTGCCACGATAAGACTGAATAATAATAGTAGTAGGAAAAATTATAACAGTTATAGCGATAATAATAATAATAATAAGGATAATAATAATAGTTATAAGAATAAAGACAAGAGTAATGCGGATAGTAACAATAGAATAAGGATAATAATAACAGTTATAGCGATAAAAATAATAGAAATAAGGATAACAATAACAGTTATAGCGATAATAATAATAATAATAACGATAATAATAATAGTTATAAGGATAAAGGCAAGAGTAATACGGATAGTAATAATAGTAACAAGAATAATAATAACAGTTATAACGATAATAATAATAGTATTAAGGATAATAATAACAGTCATAGCGATAATAATAATAGTAATAAGGATGAATAATAATAGTTATAAGGAGAAAGACAAGAGGAATTTGGATAATAATAATAGAAACAAGAATAATAATAACAGCTATAGCGATAATAATAATAGCAATAGCAGTAATAATAACAGTTATAGCGATAATAATAATAGTAATAAGGATAAAAATAATAGTTATAAGGATAAAGACAAGAGGAATAGGGATAATAATAATAGTAATAGGAATAATAATAACAGTTAGAGCGATAATATTAATAATAATAAGGATAATGATAATAGTTATAAGGATAAAGACATGGGGAATAGGGATAATAATAATAGTAATAAGCACAATATTAACAGTTATAGCGCTAATAATGATAGCAATACTGATAATAATAATAGTTATAAGGATAAAGGCAAGAGTAATACGGATAGTAACATTGGATAAAGGATAATAATAACAGTTATAGCGATAATAATAATAATAATAAAGACAATAATAATAGTTATAAGGATAAAGTCAAGAGGAATAGGGATAATAATAATAGTAATAAGAACAATATTAACAGTTATAGCGCCAATAATAATAGCAATAAGGATAATAATAATAGTTATAAGGATAAAGGCAAGAGTAATACGGATAGTAACACTAGATAAAGGATAATAATAACAGTTATAGCGATAATAATAATAATAATAAAGACAATAATAATAGTTATAAGGATAAAGACAAGAGGAATTGGGATAATAATAATAGTAATAAGAATAATAATAACAGTTACAGCTATAATAATAATAATAATAAGGATAATATTAACAGTTATAAGGATAAAGACAAGAGTAATACGGATAGTAACAATAGAATAAGGATAAAAATGGCAGTTATAGCGATAATAATAATAATAATAAGCATAATAATAATAGTATCAAGGATAATAATAACAGTTATAACGATAATAATAATAGTATTAAGGATAATAATAACAGTCATAGCGATAATAATAATAGTAATAAGGATGAATAATAATACTTATAAGGAGAAAGACAAGAGGAATTTGGATAATAATAATAGAAACAAGAATAATAATAACAGCTATAGCGATAATAATAATAGCAATAGCAGTAATAATAACAGTTATAGCGATAATAATAATAGTAATAAGGATAAAAATAATAGTTATAAGGATAAAGACAAGAGGAATAGGGATAATAATAATAGTAATAGGAATAATAATAACAGTTAGAGCGATAATATTAATAATAATAAGGATAATGATAATAGTTATAAGGATAAAGACATGGGGAATAGGGATAATAATAATAGTAATAAGCACAATATTAACAGTTATAGCGCTAATAATGATAGCAATACTGATAATAATAATAGTTATAAGGATAAAGGCAAGAGTAATACGGATAGTAACAATAGAATAAGGATAATAATAACAGTCATAGCGATAATAATAATAGTAATAAGGACAACAATAATAGTTATAAGGATAAAGACAAGAGGAATAGGGATAATAATATTAGTAATAAGAATAGTAATAACACTAATAGTGATAAGAATAATAGATATAAGTATAGGAATAACAGTTATAAGGATAAAGAGAAGAGAAATTCGGATAGTTAATAGACCAAGGACAATAATAACAGTTATAGCGATAATAATAATAGTAATAAGGATAACAATAATAGTTATAAGGATAAAGACAAGAGTAATAGGGATAGTAATAATAGAATAAGCATAACAATAACAGTTATAGCGATAATAATAATAGTAACAAGAATAATAATAACAGTTATAACGATAATAATAATAGTAATAACAATAATAATAACAGTTATAGCAAAAATAATAATAGTAATAAGGATAATAATAATAGTTATAAGGATAATGACAAGAGGAATAGGGATAATGATAATAGTAATAGGAAAAACAATAACAGTTATAGCGATAATAATAATAATAATAAGCATAATAATAATAGTTATGAGGATAAAGACAAGAGTAATACGGATAGAAACAATAGAATAAGGATAATGATAACAATTATAGCGATAATAATAATAGTAATAAGGGCAATAATAATAGTTATAAGGAGAAAGACAAGAGTCATAGGGATAATAATAATAGTAACAAGAATAATAATAATAGTTATAAGGATAAAGGCAAGAGTAATACGGATAGTAATAATAGTAACAAGAATAATAATAACAGTTATAACGATAATAATAATAGTAATAAGGATGAATAATAATAGTTATAAGGAGAAAGACAAGAGGAATAGGGATAATAATAATAGTAACAAGAATAATAATAACAGTTATAGCGATAATAATAATAGTAATAGCAATAATAATAACAGTTATAGCGATAATAATAATAGTAATAAGGATAATAATAATAGTTATAAGGATAAAGACAAGAGGAATAGGGATAATAATAATAGTAATAGGAATAATAATAACAGTTATAGCGATAATAATAATAATAATAAGGATAATGATAATAGTTATAAGGATAAAGACATGGGGAATGGGGATAGTAATATTAGTAATAAGAATAGTAATAACAGTAATAGTGATAATAATAACATTTATAGCGATAATAATAATAGATATAAGTATAGGAATAACATTTATAAGGATAAAGAGAAGAGTAATACGGATAGTAATAATAGTATAAGGACAATAATAACAGTTATAGCGATAATAATAATAGTAATAAGGGCAATAATAATAGTTATAAGGAGAAAGACAAGAGCCATAGGGATAATAATAATGGTAACATGAATAATAATAACAGTTATAGCGATAATAATAATAGTAACAAGAATAATAATAACACTTATAGCGATAATAATAATAGTAATAAGGATAACAATAACAGTTATAGCGATAATAATAATAGATATAAGTATAGGAATAACATTTATAAGGATAAAGAGAAGAGTAATACGGATAGTAATAATAGTATAAGGACAATAATAACAGTTATAGCGATAATAATAATAGTAATAAGGGCAATAATAATAGTTATAAGGAGAAAGACAAGAGTCATAGGGATAATAATAATAGTAACATGAATAATAATAACAGTTATACCGATAATAATAATAGTAACAAGAATAATAATAACACTTATAGCGATAATAATAATAGTAATAAGGATAACAATAACAGTTATAGCGATAATAATAATAATAATAACAATAAAAATAATAGTTATAAGGATAAAGGCAAGAGTAATACGGATAGTAATAATAGTAACAAGAATAATAATAACAGTTATAACGATAATAATAATAGTATTAAGGATAATAATAACAGTCATAGCGATAATAATAATAGTAATAAGGATGAATAATAATAGTTATAAGGAGAAAGACAAGAGGAATAGGGATAATAATAATAGTAACAAGAATAATAACAACAGTTATAGCGATAATAATAATAGTAATAGCAATAATAATAACAGTTATAGCGATAATAATAACAGTAATAAGGACAACAATAATAGTTATAAGGATAAAGACAAGAGGAATAGGGATAATAATATTAGTAATAAGAATAGTAATAACACTAATAGTGATAATAATAATAGATATAAGTATAGGAATAACAGTTATAAGGATAAAGAGAAGAGTAATACGGATAGTTAATAGACCAAGGACAATAATAACTGTCATAGCGAAAATAATGATAGTAATAGGAATAATAATAACAGTCATAGCGATAATAATAATAGTAATAAGGATGAATAATAATTGTTATAAGGAGAAAGACAAGAGGAATAGGGATAATAATAATAGTAACAAGAATAATAATAGCAGTTATAGCGATAATAATAATAGTAATAGCAATAATAATAACAGTTATAGCGATAATAATAATAGTAATAAGGACAACAATAATAGTTATAAGGATAAAGACAAGAGGAATAGGGATAATAATAATAGTAATAGGAAAAATAATAACAGTTATAGCGATAATAATAATAATAATGATACTAATAATCGTTATAAGGATAAAGACAAGAGTAATGCGGATAGTAACAATAGAATAAGGATAATAATAACAGTTATAGCGATAATAATAATAATAATAAGCATAATAATAATAGTTATGAGGATAAAGACAAGAGTAATAGGGATAGAAACAATAGAATAAGGATAATAATAACAATTATAGCGATAATAATAATAGTAATAAGGGCAATAATAATAGTTATAAGGAGAAAGACAAGAGTCATAGGGATAATAATAATGGTAACAAGAATAATAATAACAGTTATAGCGATAATAATAATAGTAACAAGAATAATAATAATAGTTATAAGGATAAAGGCAAGAGTAATACGGATAGTAATAATAGTAACAAGAATAATAATAACAGTTATAACGATAATAATAATAGTATTAAGGATAATAATAACAGTCATAGCGATAATAATAATAGTAATAAGGAGAAAGACAAGAGGAATAGGGATAATAATAATAGTAACAAGAATAATAACAACAGTTATAGCGATAATAATAATAGTAATAATAATAATAATAGCAGTTATAGCGATAATAATAATAGTAATAAGGACAACAATAATAGTTATAAGGATAAAGACAAGAGGAATAGGGATAATAATATTAGTAATAAGAATAGTAATAACACTAATAGTGATAATAATAATAGATATAAGTATAGGAATAACAGTTATAAGGATAAAGAGAAGAGTAATACGGATAGTTAATAGACCAAGGACAATATTAACTGTTATAGCGAAAATAATAATAGTAATAGGAATAATAATAACAGTTATAGCGATAATAATAATAGTATTCAGGATAATAATAACAGTTATAGCAAAAATAATAATAGTAATAAGGATAATAATAATAGTTATAAGGAGAAAGACAAGAGGAATAGGGATAATAATAATAGTAACAAGAATAATAACAACAGTTATAGCGATAATAATAATAGTAATAGCAATAATAATAACAGTTATAGCGATAATAATAATAGTAATAAGGACAACAATAATAGTTATAAGGATAAAGACAAGAATAATACGGATAATAATATTAGTAATAAGAATAGTAATAACACTAATAGTGATAATAATAATAGATATAAGTATAGGAATAACAGTTATAAGGATAAAGAGAAGAGTAATACGGATAGTTAATAGACCAAGGACAATAATAACTGTCATAGCGAAAATAATAATAGTAATAGGAATAATAATAACAGTCATAGCGATAATAATAATAGTAATAAGGATGAATAATAATTGTTATAAGGAGAAAGACAAGAGGAATAGGGATAATAATAATAGTAACAAGAATAATAATAGCAGTTATAGCGATAATAATAATAGTAATAGAAATAATAATAACAGTTATAGCGATAATAATAATAGTAATAAGGACAACAATAATAGTTATAAGGATAAAGACAAGAGGAATAGGGATAATAATAATAGTAATAGGAAAAATAATAACAGTTATAGCGATAATAATAATAATAATAAGGATACTAATAATCGTTATAAGGATAAAGACAAGAGTAATGCGGATAGTAACAATAGAATAAGGATAATAATAACAGTTATAGCGATAATAATAATAATAATAAGCATAATAATAATAGTTATGAGGATAAAGACAAGAGTAATACGGACAGAAACAATAGAATAAGGATAATAATAACAATTATAGCGATAATAATAATAGTAATAAGGGCAATAATAATAGTTATAAGGAGAAAGACAAGAGTCATAGGGATAATAATAATAGTAACAAGAATAATAATAGCAGTTATAGCGATAATAATAATAGTAATAAGCATAATAATAATAGTTATAAGGATAATAATAATAGTAATATGAATAAGAATAATAGTTATAAGGATAAAGACAAGAGTAATACGGATAGTCAGAATGGAATAAGGATAATAATAACAGTTATGTCGATAATAATAATAATAATAATAAGGATAATAATAATAGTTGTAAGGATAAAGACAAGAATAATACGGATAGTAACAATAGAATAAGGATAATAATAACAGTTATAGCGATAATAATAATAGATATAAGTATAGGAATAACAGTTATAAGGATAAACAGAAGAGTAATACGGATAGTAATAATAGAACAAGGACAATAATAACAGTTATAGCGATAATAATAATAATAATAAGGATAATGATAATAGTTATAAGGATAAAGACATGGGGAATGGGGATAGTAATATTAGTAATAAGAATAGTAATAACAGTAATAGTGATAATAATAACATTTATAGCGATAATAATAATAGATATAAGTATAGGAATAACATTTATAAGGATAAAGAGAAGAGTAATACGGATATTAATAATAGAACAAGGACAATAGTAACAGTTATAGCGATAATAATAATAGCAATAAGGATAATCATAATAGTTATAAGGATAAAGACCAGAGGAATTGGGATAATAATAATAGTAAGAAGAATAATAATAACAGTTACAGCTATAATAATAATAATATTAATAATAGTAATAACAGTTATAAGGATAAAGACAAGAGTAATACGGATAGTAACAATAGAATAAGGATAAAAATGACAGTTATAGCGAATAATAATAATAGTATCAAGGATAACAATAACAGTTATAGCGATAATAATAATAGTAATAAGGATGAATAATAATAGTTATAAGGAGAAAGACAAGAGGAATAGGGAGAATAATAATAGTAATAAGAACAATATTAACAGTTATAGCGCTAATAATAATAGCAATAAGGATAATAATAATAGTTATAAGGATAAAGGCAAGAGTAATACGGATAGTAACATTAGAGAAAGGATCATAATAACAGTTATAGCGATAATAATAATAATAATAAAGACAATAATAATAGTTATAAGGATAAAGACAAGAGTAATACGGATAGTAACAATAGAATAAGGATAAAAATGACAGTTATAGCGAATAATAATAATAGTATCAAGGATAACAATAACAGTTATAGCGATAATAATAATAGTAATATGGATGAATAATAATAGTTATAAGGAGAAAGACAAGAGGAATAGGGATAATAATAATAGCAACAAGAATAATAATAACAGTTATAGCGATAATAATAATAATAACAAGGATAGTGATAATAGTTATAAGGATAAAGACGAGGGGAATAGGGATAATAATAATAGTAATAAGAAAAGGAATAACAGTAATAATTATAATAATAACATTTATAGCGATAATAATAATAGATACAAGTATACGAATAACAGTTATAAGGATAAAGAGAAGAGTAATACGGATAGTAATAATAGAACAAGGACAATAATAACAGTTATAGCGATAATAATAATAGTAATAAGGACAACAATAATAGTTATAAGGATAAAGACAAGAGGAATAGGGATAATAATATTAGTAATAAGAATAGTAATAACACTAATAGTGATAATAATAATAGATATATGTATAGGAATAACAGTTATAAGGATAAAGGCAAGAGTAATACGGATAGTAATAATAGTAACAAGAATAATAATAAAAGTTATAACGATAATAATAATAGTATTATGGATAATAATAACAGTCATAGCGATAATAATAATACTAATAAGGATGAATAATAATAGTTATAAGGAGAAAGACACGTGGAATAGGGATAATAATAATAGTAACAAGAATAATAATAACATTTATAGCGATAATAATAATAGTAATAAGGATAATAATAATAGTTATAAGGATAAAGCCAAGAGGAATAGGGATAATAATAATAGTAATAGGAATAATAATAACAGTTACAGCGATAATAATAATAATAATAAGGATAATGATAATAGTTATAAGGATAAAGACGAGGGGAATAGGGATAATAATAATAGTAACAAGAATAATAATAACAGTTATAGCGATAATAATAATAGTAATAACAATAATAATAACAGTTATAGCGATAATAATAATAGTAATAACAATAATAATAACAGTTATAGCGATAATAATAATAGTAATAAGGACAACAATAATAGTTATAAGGATAAAGACAAGAGGAATAGGGATAATAATATTAGTAATAAGAATAGTAATAACACTAATAGTGATAATAATAATAGATATAAGTATAGGAATAACAGTTATAAGGATAAAGGCAAGAGTAATACGGATAGTAATAATAGTAACAAGAATAATAATAACAGTCATAGCGATAATAATAATAGTATTCAGGATAATAATAACAGTTATAGCAATAATCATAATAGGAATAAGGATAATAATAATAGTTATAAGGATAAAGACAAGAGGAATAGGGATAATAATAATAGTAATAAGAACAATATTAACAGTTATAGCGCTAATAATAATAGCAATAAGGATAATAATAATAGTTATAAGGATAAAGACAAGAGTAATGCGGATAGTAACAATAGAATAAGGATAATAATAACAGTTATAGCGATAATAATAATAATAATAAGCATAATAATAATAGTTATGAGGATAAAGACAAGAGTAATACGGATAGAAACAATAGAATAAGGATAATGATAACAATTATAGCGATAATAATAATAGTAATAAGGGCAATAATAATAGTTATAAGGAGAAAGACAAGAGTCATAGGGATAATAATAATAGTAACAAGAATAATAATAATAGTTATAAGGATAAAGGCAAGAGTAATACGGATAGTAATAATAGTAACAAGAATAATAATAACAGTTATAACGATAATAATAATAGTAATAAGGATGAATAATAATAGTTATAAGGAGAAAGACAAGAGGAATAGGGATAATAATAATAGTAACAAGAATAATAATAACAGTTATAGCGATAATAATAATAGTAATAGCAATAATAATAACAGTTATAGCGATAATAATAATAGTAATAAGGATAATAATAATAGTTATAAGGATAAAGACAAGAGGAATAGGGATAATAATAATAGTAATAGGAATAATAATAACAGTTATAGCGATAATAATAATAATAATAAGGATAATGATAATAGTTATAAGGATAAAGACATGGGGAATGGGGATAGTAATATTAGTAATAAGAATAGTAATAACAGTAATGGTGATAATAATAACATTTATAGCGATAATAATAATAGATATAAGTATAGGAATAACATTTATAAGGATAAAGAGAAGAGTAATACGGATAGTAATAATAGTATAAGGACAATAATAACAGTTATAGCGATAATAATAATAGTAATAAGGGCAATAATAATAGTTATAAGGAGAAAGACAAGAGTCATAGGGATAATAATAATAGTAACATGAATAATAATAACAGTTATAGCGATAATAATAATAGTAACAAGAATAATAATAACACTTATAGCGATAATAATAATAGTAATAAGGATAACAATAACAGTTATAGCGATAATAATAATAATAATAACAATAAAAATAATAGTTATAAGGATAAAGGCAAGAGTAATACGGATAGTAATAATAGTAACAAGAATAATAATAACAGTTATAACGATAATAATAATAGTATTAAGGATAATAATAACAGTCATAGCGATAATAATAATAGTAATAAGGATGAATAATAATAGTTATAAGGAGAAAGACAAGAGGAATAGGGATAATAATAATGGTAACATGAATAATAATAACAGTTATAGCGATAATAATAATAGTAACAAGAATAATAATAACACTTATAGCGATAATAATAATAGTAATAAGGATAACAATAACAGTTATAGCGATAATAATAATAGATATAAGTATAGGAATAACATTTATAAGGATAAAGAGAAGAGTAATACGGATAGTAATAATAGTATAAGGACAATAATAACAGTTATAGCGATAATAATAATAGTAATAAGGGCAATAATAATAGTTATAAGGAGAAAGACAAGAGCCATAGGGATAATAATAATGGTAACATGAATAATAATAACAGTTATAGCGATAATAATAATAGTAACAAGAATAATAATAACACTTATAGCGATAATAATAATAGTAATAAGGATAACAATAACAGTTATAGCGATAATAATAATAGCAATAAGGATAATAATAATAGTTATAAGGATAAAGGCAAGAGTAATACGGATAGTAACATTAGAGAAAGGATAATAATAACAGTTATAGCGATAATAATAATAATAATAAAGACAATAATAATAGTTATAAGGATAAAGACAAGAGTAATACGGATAGTAACAATAGAATAAGGATAAAAATGACAGTTATAGCGAATAATAATAATAGTATCAAGGATAACAATAACAGTTATAGCGATAATAATAATAGTAATAAGGATGAATAATAATAGTTATAAGGAGAAAGACAAGAGGAATAGGGATAATAATAATAGCAACAAGAATAATAATACCAGTTATAGCGATAATAATAATAATAACAAGGATAGTGATAATAGTTATAAGGATAAAGACGAGGGGAATAGGGATAATAATAATAGTAATAAGAATAGGAATAACAGTAATAATTATAATAATAACATTTATAGCGATAATAATAATAGATACAAGTATACGAATAACAGTTATAAGGATAAAGAGAAGAGTAATACGGATAGTAATAATAGAACAAGGACAATAATAACAGTTATAGCGATAATAATAATAGTAATAAGGACAACAATAATAGTTATAAGGATAAAGACAAGAGGAATAGGGATAATAATATTAGTAATAAGAATAGTAATAACACTAATAGTGATAATAATAATAGATATATGTATAGGAATAACAGTTATAAGGATAAAGGCAAGAGTAATACGGATAGTAATAATAGTAACAAGAATAATAATAAAAGTTATAACGATAATAATAATAGTATTATGGATAATAATAACAGTCATAGCGATAATAATAATAGTAATAAGGATGAATAATAATAGTTATAAGGAGAAAGACACGTGGAATAGGGATAATAATAATAGTAACAAGAATAATAATAACAGTTATAGCGATAATAATAATAGTAATAAGGATAATAATAATAGTTATAAGGATAAAGACAAGAGGAATAGGGATAATAATAATAGTAATAGGAATAATAATAACAGTTACAGCGATAATAATAATAATAATAAGGATAATGATAATAGTTATAAGGATAAAGACGAGGGGAATAGGGATAATAATAATAGTAACAAGAATAATAATAACAGTTATAGCGATAATAATAATAGTAATAACAATAATAATAACAGTTATAGCGATAATAATAATAGTAATAAGGACAACAATAATAGTTATAAGGATAAAGACAAGAGGAATAGGGATAATAATATTAGTAATAAGAATAGTAATAACACTAATAGTGATAATAATAATAGATATAAGTATAGGAATAACAGTTATAAGGATAAAGGCAAGAGTAATACGGATAGTAATAATAGTAACAAGAATAATAATAACAGTCATAGCGATAATAATAATAGTATTCAGGATAATAATAACAGTTATAGCAATAATCATAATAGGAATAAGGATAATAATAATAGATATAAGGATAAAGACAAGAGGAATAGGGATAATAATAATAGTAATAAGAACAATATTAACAGTTATAGCGCTAATAATAATAGCAATAAGGATAATAATAATAGTTATAAGGATAAAGACAAGAGTAATGCGGATAGTAACAATAGAATAAGGATAATAATAACAGTTATAGCGATAATAATAATAATAATAAGCATAATAATAATAGTTATGAGGATAAAGACAAGAGTAATACGGATAGAAACAATAGAATAAGGATAATGATAACAATTATAGCGATAATAATAATAGTAATAAGGGCAATAATAATAGTTATAAGGAGAAAGACAAGAGTCATAGGGATAATAATAATAGTAACAAGAATAATAATAATAGTTATAAGGATAAAGGCAAGAGTAATACGGATAGTAATAATAGTAACAAGAATAATAATAACAGTTATAACGATAATAATAATAGTAATAAGGATGAATAATAATAGTTATAAGGAGAAAGACAAGAGGAATAGGGATAATAATAATAGTAACAAGAATAATAATAACAGTTATAGCGATAATAATAATAGTAATAGCAATAATAATAACAGTTATAGCGATAATAATAATAGTAATAAGGATAATAATAATAGTTATAAGGATAAAGACAAGAGGAATAGGGATAATAATAATAGTAATAGGAATAATAATAACAGTTATAGCGATAATAATAATAATAATAAGGATAATGATAATAGTTATAAGGATAAAGACATGGGGAATGGGGATAGTAATATTAGTAATAAGAATAGTAATAACAGTAATAGTGATAATAATAACATTTATAGCGATAATAATAATAGATATAAGTATAGGAATAACATTTATAAGGATAAAGAGAAGAGTAATACGGATAGTAATAATAGTATAAGGACAATAATAACAGTTATAGCGATAATAATAATAGTAATAAGGGCAACAATAATAGTTATAAGGAGAAAGACAAGAGCCATAGGGATAATAATAATGGTAACATGAATAATAATAACAGTTATAGCGATAATAATAATAGTAACAAGAATAATAATAACACTTATAGCGATAATAATAATAGTAATAAGGATAACAATAACAGTTATAGCGATAATAATAATAATAATAACAATAAAAATAATAGTTATAAGGATAAAGGCAAGAGTAATACGGATAGTAATAATAGTAACAAGAATAATAATAACAGTTATAACGATAATAATAATAGTATTAAGGATAATAATAACAGTCATAGCGATAATAATAATAGTAATAAGGATGAATAATAATAGTTATAAGGAGAAAGACAAGAGGAATAGGGATAATAATAATGGTAACATGAATAATAATAACAGTTATAGCGATAATAATAATAGTAACAAGAATAATAATAACACTTATAGCGATAATAATAATAGTAATAAGGATAACAATAACAGTTATAGCGATAATAATAATAGATATAAGTATAGGAATAACATTTATAAGGATAAAGAGAAGAGTAATACGGATAGTAATAATAGAACAAGGACAATAGTAACAGTTATAGCGATAATAATAATAGCAATAAGGATAATCATAATAGTTATAAGGATAAAGACCAGAGGAATTGGGATAATAATAATATTAAGAAGAATAATAATAACAGTTACAGCTATAATAATAATAATATTAATAATAGTAATAACAGTTATAAGGATAAAGACAAGAGTAATACGGATAGTAACAATAGAATAAGGATAAAAATGACAGTTATAGCGAATAATAATAATAGTATCAAGGATAACAATAACAGTTATAGCGATAATAATAATAGTAATAAGGATGAATAATAATAGTTATAAGGAGAAAGACAAGAGGAATAGGGATAATAATAATAGCAACAAGAATAATAATAACAGTTATAGCGATAATAATAATAATAACAAGGATAGTGATAATAGTTATAAGGATAAAGACGAGGGGAATAGGGATAATAATAATAGTAATAAGAATAGGAATAACAGTAATAATTATAATAATAACATTTATAGCGATAATAATAATAGATACAAGTATACGAATAACAGTTATAAGGATAAAGAGAAGAGTAATACGGATAGTAATAATAGAACAAGGACAATAATAACAGTTATAGCGATAATAATAATAGTAATAAGGACAACAATAATAGTTATAAGGATAAAGACAAGAGGAATAGGGATAATAATATTAGTAATAAGAATAGTAATAACACTAATAGTGATAATAATAATAGATATATGTATAGGAATAACAGTTATAAGGATAAAGGCAAGAGTAATACGGATAGTAATAATAGTAACAAGAATAATAATAAAAGTTATAACGATAATAATAATAGTATTATGGATAAAAATAACAGTCATAGCGATAATAATAATAGTAATAAGGATGAATAATAATAGTTATAAGGAGAAAGACACGTGGAATAGGGATAATAATAATAGTAACAAGAATAATAATAACAGTTATAGCGATAATAATAATAGTAATAAGGATAATAATAATAGTTATAAGGATAAAGACAAGAGGAATAGGGATAATAATAATAGTAATAGGAATAATAATAACAGTTATAGCGATAATAATAATAATAATAAGGATAATGATAATAGTTATAAGGATAAAGACATGGGGAATGGGGATAGTAATATTAGTAATAAGAATAGTAATAACAGTAATAGTGATAATAATAACATTTATAGCGATAATAATAATAGATATAAGTATAGGAATAACATTTATAAGGATAAAGAGAAGAGTAATACGGATAGTAATAATAGTATAAGGACAATAATAACAGTTATAGCGATAATAATAATAGTAATAAGGGCAATAATAATAGTTATAAGGAGAAAGACAAGAGCCATAGGGATAATAATAATGGTAACATGAATAATAATAACAGTTATAGCGATAATAATAATAGTAACAAGAATAATAATAACACTTATAGCGATAATAATAATAGTAATAAGGATAACAATAACAGTTATAGCGATAATAATAATAGATATAAGTATAGGAATAACATTTATAAGGATAAAGAGAAGAGTAATACGGATAGTAATAATAGTATAAGGACAATAATAACAGTTATAGCGATAATAATAATAGTAATAAGGGCAATAATAATAGTTATAAGGAGAAAGACAAGAGTCATAGGGATAATAATAATAGTAACATGAATAATAATAACAGTTATAGCGATAATAATAATAGTAACAAGAATAATAATAACACTTATAGCGATAATAATAATAGTAATAAGGATAACAATAACAGTTATAGCGATAATAATAATAATAATAACAATAAAAATAATAGTTATAAGGATAAAGGCAAGAGTAATACGGATAGTAATAATAGTAACAAGAATAATAATAACAGTTATAACGATAATAATAATAGTATTAAGGATAATAATAACAGTCATAGCGATAATAATAATAGTAATAAGGATGAATAATAATAGTTATAAGGAGAAAGACAAGAGGAATAGGGATAATAATAATGGTAACATGAATAATAATAACAGTTATAGCGATAATAATAATAGTAACAAGAATAATAATAACACTTATAGCGATAATAATAATAGTAATAAGGATAACAATAACAGTTATAGCGATAATAATAATAGATATAAGTATAGGAATAACATTTATAAGGATAAAGAGAAGAGTAATACGGATAGTAATAATAGAACAAGGACAATAGTAACAGTTATAGCGATAATAATAATAGCAATAAGGATAATCATAATAGTTATAAGGATAAAGACCAGAGGAATTGGGATAATAATAATAGTAAGAAGAATAATAATAGCAGTTACAGCTATAATAATAATAATATTAATAATAGTAATAACAGTTATAAGGATAAAGACAAGAGTAATACGGATAGTAACAATAGAATAAGGATAAAAATGACAGTTATAGCGAATAATAATAATAGTATCAAGGATAACAATAACAGTTATAGCGATAATAATAATAGTAATAAGGATGAATAATAATAGTTATAAGGAGAAAGACAAGAGGAATAGGGATAATAATAATAGTAATAAGAACAATATTAACAGTTATAGCGCTAATAATAATAGCAATAAGGATAATAATAATAGTTATAAGGATAAAGGCAAGAGTAATACGGATAGTAACATTAGAGAAAGGATAATAATAACAGTTATAGCGATAATAATAATAATAATAAAGACAATAATAATAGTTATAAGGATAAAGACAAGAGTAATACGGATAGTAACAATAGAATAAGGATAAAAATGACAGTTATAGCGAATAATAATAATAGTATCAAGGATAACAATAACAGTTATAGCGATAATAATAATAGTAATAAGGATGAATAATAATAGTTATAAGGAGAAAGACAAGAGGAATAGGGATAATAATAATAGCAACAAGAATAATAATAACAGTTATAGCGATAATAATAATAATAACAAGGATAGTGATAATAGTTATAAGGATAAAGACGAGGGGAATAGGGATAATAATAATAGTAATAAGAATAGGAATAACAGTAATAATTATAATAATAACATTTATAGCGATAATAATAATAGATACAAGTATACGAATAACAGTTATAAGGATAAAGAGAAGAGTAATACGGATAGTAATAATAGAACAAGGACAATAATAACAGTTATAGCGATAATAATAATAGTAATAAGGACAACAATAATAGTTATAAGGATAAAGACAAGAGGAATAGGGATAATAATATTAGTAATAAGAATAGTAATAACACTAATAGTGATAATAATAATAGATATATGTATAGGAATAACAGTTATAAGGATAAAGGCAAGAGTAATACGGATAGTAATAATAGTAACAAGAATAATAATAAAAGTTATAACGATAATAATAATAGTATTATGGATAATAATAACAGTCATAGCGATAATAATAATAGTAATAAGGATGAATAATAATAGTTATAAGGAGAAAGACACGTGGAATAGGGATAATAATAATAGTAACAAGAATAATAATAACAGTTATAGCGATAATAATAATAGTAATAAGGATAATAATAATAGTTATAAGGATAAAGACAAGAGGAATAGGGATAATAATAATAGTAATAGGAATAATAATAACAGTTACAGCGATAATAATAATAATAATAAGGATAATGATAATAGTTATAAGGATAAAGACGAGGGGAATAGGGATAATAATAATAGTAACAAGAATAATAATAACAGTTATAGCGATAATAATAATAGTAATAACAATAATAATAACAGTTATAGCGATAATAATAATAGTAATAAGGACAACAATAATAGTTATAAGGATAAAGACAAGAGGAATAGGGATAATAATATTAGTAATAAGAATAGTAATAACACTAATAGTGATAATAATAATAGATATAAGTATAGGAATAACAGTTATAAGGATAAAGGCAAGAGTAATACGGATAGTAATAATAGTAACAAGAATAATAATAACAGTCATAGCGATAATAATAATAGTATTCAGGATAATAATAACAGTTATAGCAATAATCATAATAGGAATAAGGATAATAATAATAGTTATAAGGATAAAGACAAGAGGAATAGGGATAATAATAATAGTAATAAGAACAATATTAACAGTTATAGCGCTAATAATAATAGCAATAAGGATAATAATAATAGTTATAAGGATAAAGACAAGAGTAATGCGGATAGTAACAATAGAATAAGGATAATAATAACAGTTATAGCGATAATAATAATAATAATAAGCATAATAATAATAGTTATGAGGATAAAGACAAGAGTAATACGGATAGAAACAATAGAATAAGGATAATGATAACAATTATAGCGATAATAATAATAGTAATAAGGGCAATAATAATAGTTATAAGGAGAAAGACAAGAGTCATAGGGATAATAATAATAGTAACAAGAATAATAATAATAGTTATAAGGATAAAGGCAAGAGTAATACGGATAGTAATAATAGTAACAAGAATAATAATAACAGTTATAACGATAATAATAATAGTAATAAGGATGAATAATAATAGTTATAAGGAGAAAGACAAGAGGAATAGGGATAATAATAATAGTAACAAGAATAATAATAACAGTTATAGCGATAATAATAATAGTAATAGCAATAATAATAACAGTTATAGCGATAATAATAATAGTAATAAGGATAATAATAATAGTTATAAGGATAAAGACAAGAGGAATAGGGATAATAATAATAGTAATAGGAATAATAATAACAGTTATAGCGATAATAATAATAATAATAAGGATAATGATAATAGTTATAAGGATAAAGACATGGGGAATGGGGATAGTAATATTAGTAATAAGAATAGTAATAACAGTAATAGTGATAATAATAACATTTATAGCGATAATAATAATAGATATAAGTATAGGAATAACATTTATAAGGATAAAGAGAAGAGTAATACGGATAATAATAATAGTATCAAGGATAACAATAACAGTTATAGCGATAATAATAATAGTAATAAGGATGAATAATAATAGTTATAAGGAGAAAGACAAGAGGAATAGGGATAATAATAATAGCAACAAGAATAATAATAACAGTTATAGCGATAATAATAATAATAACAAGGATAGTGATAATAGTTATAAGGATAAAGACGAGGGGAATAGGGATAATAATAATAGTAATAAGAATAGGAATAACAGTAATAATTATAATAATAACATTTATAGCGATAATAATAATAGATACAAGTATACGAATAACAGTTATAAGGATAAAGAGAAGAGTAATACGGATAGTAATAATAGAACAAGGACAATAATAACAGTTATAGCGATAATAATAATAGTAATAAGGACAACAATAATAGTTATAAGGATAAAGACAAGAGGAATAGGGATAATAATATTAGTAATAAGAATAGTAATAACACTAATAGTGATAATAATAATAGATATATGTATAGGAATAACAGTTATAAGGATAAAGGCAAGAGTAATACGGATAGTAATAATAGTAACAAGAATAATAATAAAAGTTATAACGATAATAATAATAGTATTATGGATAATAATAACAGTCATAGCGATAATAATAATAGTAATAAGGATGAATAATAATAGTTATAAGGAGAAAGACACGTGGAATAGGGATAATAATAATAGTAACAAGAATAATAATAACAGTTATAGCGATAATAATAATAGTAATAAGGATAATAATAATAGTTATAAGGATAAAGACAAGAGGAATAGGGATAATAATAATAGTAATAGGAATAATAATAACAGTTACAGCGATAATAATAATAATAATAAGGATAATGATAATAGTTATAAGGATAAAGACGAGGGGAATAGGGATAATAATAATAGTAACAAGAATAATAATAACAGTTATAGCGATAATAATAATAGTAATAACAATAATAATAACAGTTATAGCGATAATAATAATAGTAATAAGGACAACAATAATAGTTATAAGGATAAAGACAAGAGGAATAGGGATAATAATATTAGTAATAAGAATAGTAATAACACTAATAGTGATAATAATAATAGATATAAGTATAGGAATAACAGTTATAAGGATAAAGGCAAGAGTAATACGGATAGTAATAATAGTAACAAGAATAATAATAACAGTCATAGCGATAATAATAATAGTATTCAGGATAATAATAACAGTTATAGCAATAATCATAATAGGAATAAGGATAATAATAATAGTTATAAGGATAAAGACAAGAGGAATAGGGATAATAATAATAGTAATAAGAACAATATTAACAGTTATAGCGCTAATAATAATAGCAATAAGGATAATAATAATAGTTATAAGGATAAAGACAAGAGTAATGCGGATAGTAACAATAGAATAAGGATAATAATAACAGTTATAGCGATAATAATAATAATAATAAGCATAATAATAATAGTTATGAGGATAAAGACAAGAGTAATACGGATAGAAACAATAGAATAAGGATAATGATAACAATTATAGCGATAATAATAATAGTAATAAGGGCAATAATAATAGTTATAAGGAGAAAGACAAGAGTCATAGGGATAATAATAATAGTAACAAGAATAATAATAATAGTTATAAGGATAAAGGCAAGAGTAATACGGATAGTAATAATAGTAACAAGAATAATAATAACAGTTATAACGATAATAATAATAGTAATAAGGATGAATAATAATAGTTATAAGGAGAAAGACAAGAGGAATAGGG